>PVHY01014567.1:0-38165 GCA_004024945.1 Uropsilus gracilis | reverse complement strand
TTTTTTTTTTTTTTGAGACTAAGTCTTGCTATTTTTGCCCGTGGAACCTCAGGCTCTCGGTTGCCCGGGGTACCACAAGACTCAAGCAATCCCCAGCCTCAGCTTCCCAGGTAGCTGGGATTACAGGCGTGCACCACCACGCCCAGCTATTTTTTTTGGAACTAGGTCTCACTACAGGCCCCAGGCGGGACTCGAACCGTGATCCCTAGCCCCTGCTGCTTCATAGGCTGAAGCTTACAAGCACGAGCCATCGTGCCCAGCAACAGACACTTTCTTAATGTGACTTAATTTTTTCAAATTTTTCGTTGTTTGGTTAATTTTAAGTTTTTAAATTTTTTATTTTATTTTTGAGACTAGGTCTCACTATTTTACCTGGGGAATCACAGGCTCATGTTGCCCAGGGTACGACGGACTCAATGATCCCCAATCTCAGCTTCCCAGGTAGTTGGGATTATAGGTGCGCACCACCATGCCCAGCTATTTTTTGGGACTAGGTCTCACTATGTTGCCCTGGGCGGGTTTCCAACCAGTGGACTCAAGCAATTCCTAGTCCTGGCCTTGCTCCATAGGCTGCGATTAAAGGCACACACCTCCGTGCCCAGCTTTGGTTAATTATTTTGGTTTATAGCTTGGATTGTATTTATAACTTGTCTTCTATTCCTCTTTTCATCCTACTAACTTCTCATTTGGATCAATTGCATATTTGGGCCAACATTGACCATTATTACTGTTAAGTAAACTTATATAATATGTGGTATTTTGTGATTGGCTTCATTCACTGAGCATGTTTTCAAGGTTCATTCATGTGATAGCGTGAATCAGTACATCTTTTTTTTTTATGATTTAATAACATTTCATTGTATAGATGGACCACACTTTGTTTCTCCCTTTATCAGTTGATGGATATTTGGGTTGTATCCACATTTTGGCTATTATGAATAATGCTGCTGTGAATATTCATGTACAAGTTTTGTGTGGACATATGTTCCTTCCTCTTATGCCAAGGAGTTGAATTGCTGAGTCCTGTGGGTACTCTTATGTGTCATTTGAGGAACTGTCTGACAGTTTTCCAAAGTAGCTGCATCATTTCACATTTTCACTTTCGGTGCATATGAGTTCTGTTTCCTTTACATCTCAACAGTGCTTGTTGTTACTTCTTTATTATAGCCATCCATATGGATATGATATGGTAGCTCATGGTAATTTTAATTTATATTTCCCTGATGATTAATGATACCTAGAATCATTGTGCTTACTGGCAATTGATAGATCATGGGAGAAATGTCTGTTCAGATCCTTTGTACACTCTAAATTGGGTTGTCTTTTTGCATTGAGTTATGGGTTTTTTTTTATGTTCTGTATAGAAGTCCTTTCTCAGATATATTATTTTCTCCCTTTCTGTATCTTTTTTACTGTCTTTATGTTGCCTTTGAAGCATAAAGTTGTTTTAATTTTGATAAAATTCAATTTACTTTTTTCCTCTTGTTAAATGTGCTTTTGGTGTCCTAAGAATCCATTGCCAAAGGTCATGAAGATTTACTTAAATATTTTCTTCTATGAATTTCATGGTTTTGATTCTTATATTTAGAACTTTCATTCACTTTTGACTTATTTTTTATAGATGGTATGAGATAAGGGTTGAATGAACTTTTTTCTTTTGCCTGTGACTATCCAGTTGTCCTTAGGACCATTTGTTACAAAAAAGATGGTTCTGTCATCACTGAACGGTTTTGGCACCTTTGTTAACTTACTAATTTTTAAGTTCCTTCCTTGATGTCAGTGCTGTGAACTTCTAAGTCTCAGATCTGAGTTTACATTTTAATAGTGTTGTATTTCCTCTTTCTGGGAATGATTTTGTCTGTATTCATCTTTGTTCCTTGCCGTTTTCTACTTTTCCCCTGGTGTATTTAAAACTCATCCCCACCCTTGCTTTCTCTGCTATAATTTTGCAGCACTAGTAGGAGCTTTGTTGGAATGTGTTAATTTCCTATTCATTTATAATTTGAAATCTGGGTTTTCTATGTCCTCTAGCAATGTGAAGGCATGGGTCATGTGTGGTTTTGCTTGTGTCCCTTCTTGATCTTGGTGTAGTGAGTTTTGTTTGTTTGTTTGTTTGTTTGTTTGTTTGAGACTAGGTCTTGCTGTTTTTGCTTGTGGAACCACAGGCTCACGTTGCCCGGGGTACCATAGACTCAAGCAATCCCCAGCCTTAGCTTCCCAGGTAGTTGGGATAACAGGTGCGCACCACCACATCCAGCTATTTTTTGGAGACCAGGTCTCACTACATTGCCCTGAATGAGACTCAAACTGCAATCCCCGGTCCCCGCCGCGACTTCCTAGGCTGCCTCTTACAGGCACAAGCCACCATGCCCGGCTTATTTGTTTTTTGAGTGGTGGTGTGGAGAAACTCAAATTCTGGTATCTGCCATTACCCCCCCAGAACTTAGAAGCAACATAGTTGAATAAATTTAATTTGCATAAACATTTTAAACTTTTCACGATGTTTTTACAGAAGTCTCATTTTAAAAAGTCATTTATAATGTAGCCAAATTAAGCTGCAACACATATTTTGGTTTAAACATTCATGTATAGCTTGTTAAGGTCAAATTCATACATTTAATCTTAAAAGATTTTTCTTCTATAAGGACATAGACTAAGCTATCTTGCTCATTTTTAAAATCCTAAGCATGGTACAGTGTTTCTGGTATGTATCAGACAGACATTGGGTGTCATTCAATGAATTAAGAGGGCCTTTTGGAATCATAACCTTGTGCATTGTAACGCTGTGGCTATTACAATTTAATATTTTATATTTAATGTCAAATAAAAGGTGATAATTGAGGGAGCCAAATATCTTTGTTATTGACTGCATTCCTTTTTGAAAAATTTATTTATCTTGGCATTGTGATGGTATATCTACTTTATTTTATGCCACCTCTGTGACTGCTCCTTATTATTATCTTGAAGGGCTCATCATGCTTACATTTTTCCTTTAATGTTTTCCTTCTTTGTGTTTCTTCTCTGGCTACTTTTTCTTACTTCCATTGCTTCAATTGCCATCCATATGACTAGAAATCTATTTCGGTATCGTAGATCTTGTTCCTGAGTCCCAGATCAGTGTGTCCAACCGACTGTGGACTATCTCCACTTGTATGGTCCATAACCCCTAACTGAAAAAAAATTGTCTTTTTCTTCCCTGACTCTTGTCCTTCTGCAAGATTTCTCAGTTCATTATATGACATTGGCATCTCAACAGTTATCCCCCTTTCCCACTTCCAGATCCAATAAGATTTACGTTACCTACTAAATGTTACTCAAATTCTTCTGTTTTCTTCCTGCCATTATTGAAGACCTGGTTGTGATTACCTCGGCAATTGCAATTACTTCAGTCTGCTCTCTTTCAACCCAGTCTCTGCGGTACAGCCAAAATAATCATCCCAAGACATGTCCGATCATCAGCTTAAAACATTTGTTTGCCTCATTCATTTCAGAGAATGGGATCATCAAGACGGATAAAGTATTTGAAGTAATGCTGGCCACAGACCGCTCCCATTATGCAAAATGCAACCCTTACATGGATTCTCCACAGTCGATAGGTAAGCTTTAGGTTTCTGGAAAGTCACATTTTAATTTATTTACTTTATAACTTTTCTAAGTAAAGCTAGACTAGGGCACACAGACATTTGTCATTGCCTTACTATTTGAAGTTTATGCCTTACCAAATCTCACAATTTAAAACATATCCATTTTAACAAAATGTTAGATATGCAGTATCATCCCTGTGTTCCCAATTAATATATGTAACTATATATATGATATATAAAAATTAAAACGTTTTTCATAAAATACACTTTTAGTGAAAACTTAAAATTTAAGCTGAGTACTGACTTTTCTTGAGAGGCCTTAATGTTGACTAAGGTGGTTTTCACATCAAAACTAACTATTAAAGTCAGTATTAAAAGGAGTAAGTGTAATTAAGTTTTATTGACTTCTCTACTTCACTTGCCCTGAGTGTTTTGGCTTATGCTTGTTTTTAGAAAGTTCCATAGTTAACTCCTTCTCCTGAAGCATGTTTTGCTGAACTGCTGAGCCTTGGCAGTGGGCGCCTTTGAGGCTTAGAAGTGCCTCAGGATTCTGCGGGCCAGCTGCCATGCTTCCTCCTTTTGAAGCACTCTAGCAGTCAGCAGAGAAGATCCTGAGGAGCTTCTGAACCCCGAAGGCACCTGCTACCACCGCTCAGTGAAAATTGCTTCAGATGCAGAAGCAGGTAAGTTTTGAGAAAGCAACACCAGGAGAAGAGAAAAGCTTAAGACTAAGAAAAGAGTATGTAAATTATTAATGGATGGTTGTATAAAGAGCAACTTGAAGTTGTCTATTAGTCTTTTAAACTACTTTGCCAGTTGCTGTAGTTGTTATTCTTGTCAGAAATATAAAGCAAAGTTTTGCTTATGATTTCACAAAGTTTTGCTTATGTATTGTAGATTGAGACTTATTTTCGTTTTATAAATTTGAGGAAACAAGTTTTCAACTTATGAGTTCAACTTACTGAAATTCTTCCTTTCTCAGCTGTTCTACAGAAGACTTTTTTGAAGTAGTTGGGATTGTTGTACCAGATGAGCATTCTGCCTTTGGCAGGGTCTTGTTTTCTGGTTTTACCTGCTGCATGGCAGTTCCCTACAGTATGAAGTAAAAAGTTTTCTTTTCATGAGATCGTAAAAAGTAGTTGTGCAAAATGATCTATGGATGCTAGAAAGGGGAATTACATGGAATATTTGCTAAGTTTTTGAAACCGAATGTGTCAGTTGTTCTCTTCTTCTTTACAGGTTTCCAAGCAACAATCAGTGCGCCACACATGGTAAGTTAGCTTTGGTCATTTGGGTACAATGCATTGCATTTTCCTCTCTAAGATAGCCTCAAGTAAACAAGGTTTAAAGAATGGAACTTTCAGTTAGATCAATTTTATTATCTGTGAATTATATAAAACGATTGTTCCTACTTTCTTGCTACTATGAACATTAGTGTACAAGTTTTATGTGCATATTTTCAGTTGTTTTTTTTTTTTAAGAGACTAGGTATTGCAGTAATGCCTAGGGTAGTCCCAAACCCACATACTCAAGTCATCCCTAACCTCAGCCTCCCATGTAGCTGGGATTACAGGTGTGCAACACCACGCCTGGCTAATTTTTAGAGACTAGGTCTCACTATGTTTCCGGAAGTAGTCTCGAACCCGTGGACTCAAGCAATCCCTGGCCTCAGCCTCCCAGCACTGGGATTACAGGCACGCACCAGCTCTTTTCAGTTATCTTGATATATACTTATGAGTAGGATTGCTGGGTCATATGGCAATTCTATGTTTAGCATGTTGAGGAACCTGGCGAACTTTTCCAAATTGGCTGCACTATTTTACAATCCTAGCAGCAATATATGAAGGTCCCAGATTCTCTATTTCCTTGTTAATACTTATTGGTAATACTTATTGTTTTTGTACATCTTACTTATCCATCCTAGTAGCTATGAAGTACTGTCTCATTGTAGTTTTGATGTGTATTTCCCTAGTGATTCATAATACTGAGCATGTTTTCATGTTATTAGTCATTTGTATATTTTCTTTGGAGAAATGTGTTCAAATTCCTTTCCCATTTCTGAGTTGTTGACTTTTCATTGTTGAAAAGGATGCATTAAAAAACTTACTGTGTTAGAATGCATACAATTCGCTTTCTTAACCATTTTTGAGGGTACTATTTAATAGTAGTAAGCACACTGATATTGCGCATCCTCGAACTATTTCTTCTTGCAAAACTGAAACTATAGCCCTTCAACAGTAATTCCCATTTTTCACTTGTCCCAGCCTTTGGCAACTGCTATTCTGTCTCTAAGTTGACTGTTTGTTCTAGGTATTTCACAAATGGAATCATACAGTTTTTTTTTTTGTTGTTTTGTTTTCTTTCATTTTAACCAGCACAATATCCTTAAAGTTCATTCATGTCATAGCTTGTTTCAGAATTTCCCTCCAGAAAGAATGCATTTTTAATCATTTTATATTTTCTGAGTAAACAATGTCTCTTGATAAGGAAAATGTGTATTTATGTTTGTGAAATATGGCCACATAGATAGCAATATATAGCATATACGCATATGTAAGTAGCAAGCATAATGTCCTTTAAGTAGCAAGCATAATGTCCTTTGAATTTTGCTGAGCCATGATATAAGTAGAATAAAATACTATTAATTCTAACTAAAGGCAGTTGTGATGTAATATGATGTAATGTATCATTAATTGTATAGTCTTAGAAGTATTAAAAAAAGAAAAGAAACAAATTGAGGAATAAAGTGAATGACATCTGTCTTTAATGAAACTTAAAATCACAGACTTGGAAATAGCCATAGCCTATAATGGTTTCCAAAATTATAATCAAAGAAAATTGTTACACACACACACACACACACACACACACACACACAGTGGGCAAGATATTTTTAAAAACCTGTTAAAATAACATCCTGACAGCAGTGAGCACACTTAGCATCCAGATGCTACCTAATCCTAATGCTCCCAAAAGAGATTAGAGCTTCTTGGAGAAGACTAAATAAATGTTGAAAGTGAGGAAGTACTCAGAGGCTAATGGGACATAGAGACAAGTTTAAAGAGATGTCTAAATAAGAGACAATTTGAGAAAAAAGGTATTGATGATGAGGATAATGCAGTGCATCAAGATAAAAAAGTCATGAGTTCATAGAGATGGAAAAGAAAGGAAAGATTGAAAAAAATGAAAAACATAAGTATGCCAATCAAAAGTAGGGTGGTAGACTTTTACCAGGTCACTTTTGTCATTATCAGAATAATAATTGAATTAGGCAAAAGTCATCAGTTACTCTACAAACATTAAGAAGATTGTTAGGGAACAGATAACACTGGAATCTGAAATTAAAGAAAAGCATGCCTAAAATGTAGTTATGTAGTGGTTGCATTGTTTGACAAATCCAATAGTAAGAAGGCCCATCGTTATTTTCTTTGCCATGTGATACAGTGGGAGGAGCTCAGTAAGCACCTATGTGATATTCTTGCTTGAAATCTTTGATTTGAATTTAACCATGATGAAAATGACATATAATGTGGTGTATTATATGAGACAATTGCATTAGGCAAGAAGTGTTCTAAAGTGCAGAGTGAAGTGAGAGGTAGAGGAGATATTTTTGACTGGCAGGTGGCAATGCATGAAACTGGATAGATTAGGGGGAATCTCTAATGGTTATTTTGGGACAAAATGTCTGTATATATGCATTGAGAAAATCTTAGTATGGTATGTATGTTGGGTGATCCCAAATTGATGGTTTCCCTGAGTGTGATAGGGGTGATAGTGATTGGAAAGAAGATGTCCTAGTTTTTGGCAGATGGTTGCTGGAAGTATTCAGGTGTGATGTATCATGTCTATAGCCTATTTTTAGAAGGTTTGGTAAGAGGTTGGTGATTTTATGTGAGGAGAAAGGGGTATTAATTATATTTCCACTTTTTATGTGGTTTTAAATTTTTTTCATAATTATGATAAACCTTTAAAAACTGTTAATTTTTAGATTTAGAGATTGGTTATCCAGAAAAATTTTGACTACAGTGATAAAAGCACATACAAAAAAATAATTGTGATGGGATACCTTTACATTTTAAATCTCTTTAATATTAATTTAGCATAAACCTTATTTGAAAAAATAAATAAGCTTTATACAAACATAGTAGTTAAAAGAAACCATTTCTGAGTCTATTTTAGAATTAACTTGGGGCTGTATTGACTGTAGATTGGGGAATTGACACCTTAAGAATTCTCTTCTTGTCCTTTGATTTCTGAGTTCAGGAAAGCCAGGTATTATGGAAATTATTTTGCTTCTTTGATTAGTTCCATTTTCTTACTCTGTGGTACTTGTCATCCTGCATTAAAATTGCAGTACAGTGTTAAGAAACTTTTTTTTCTGTACTTCATTTGCATGTATGTTGCTGGTGCCCATTCACCCTTTAATACTTTGGGGTATATTTCTTACAAATAGCACAATTTCCGATATAACCACAATATAACCAACCACTGGTGCATTACTACCATCTAACATTCAAACTATTTTCAAGTTGTTCCAGTCCAGTTGTCCCAAGATGTCCTCCCTAGCAGGAGGATCAAGTACAGAATCACTCTTCTTAGTCTCTTTTATCTGGAACTGTTCCTTTGCCTTTCTTTGACTTTCATTGCCCGGATCCTTTTGAGGAATTCAAACCAGTATTTTGTCAATGTCCTCCCGGTTTTGGATGTCTGTTTCTTGACAGTGATGCAACTTTGGTGGCGATATCACAGAAGTGATGCTGGGCTCTTATTTCATCTGGTCAGATAGTGCAGTTGTGCTTGGTTCCATTACGAATGAGACTCACTTGATCAAGGTCAGGTGTCTACCAACCTTTTCTCTTCTAGAGCTACCCTTTTTTGGCTTTTATAAGTAATTATTTTGTGATGGGATACATTGCATCTATTTATTCCTCATTTTTGTCACCATGTATTCATGATTCACTACCTTCATCCTTTCTGTATTTAACTTTCTGTTCTGACAATAAGAAATCTGATTCTTTTTCCCTAGTATATTTACTTATTCAGTCAATCACACTGTGTATAGTCAATTTCCCCACTGCTATCACTTCTGCTTCCCATCCTTCCACAGTTCCCCATCTCTACCATTCACGAGCTGACACTTGACACTGACCCACCCTGTTGCACAAAAATTCTCCTCACCTAACTAGGTTCAGATTCCTGTTTGGGTCCACTCTCACCCTACCACTGTTCCCTTCCGGTTGCCTTTATTTTGTAGTTGGAGGACAAAGGTTTGTTACTTATTTGGATTTATCTGACCCATTGTTTTATTTCTTATGTTCCACATAAAGTAAAAACAATGATAGTTGACTTTCTCATTCTAATTTATTTCACTTAGCAAATCCCCTCCAGTTTTATACGTTATTGCAAATGTCAAGAGTTCATCTGCTTTTATAACTGAGTATTCATATATATATATATATATGAATACACATATATGGGATATATATATATATACTCTCTATATATCCACATGTGTACACACACATTTATACACATATATACATATATATCCCACATTTTTCTGATCTCCTCTGACCTCAGACATTTAGGTTGCTTCTGTAATGTAGCTGTTGGAAATGCAATGAGTATAGGAGTACATATATCCCTTCAAATTAGTGGTTTTGCATTCTTTGGTAGATACTTGGGAGTAAATTGCTGGATCATGTAATAGTAGATCTATTCTTTAACATTTTGAGAAACCTTTATACTGTTTTCCATGGGGGCTGGACCAGTCTACATTCCCACCCATAGTGTACAGGGGTTCCTTTTTCCACATACCCTTGCCAACAAGGATCTGATGATTTTTTATAATGAACAGACCATGCATTTGAGGATAACTTTTTGTCCTTTTTTTAGAGATTAGGTGTCACTATGTTGCCCAGGGTAGTCTTGAACCCACGGACTCAAGTGATTCCTAGCCTTAGCCTCCCAAATAGCTGGGATTACAGGCGTGCGCCACCATGCCCAGCTTGAGGATAATGTTTGAGATAACATTTATTTTAGAAAATTATTGAAATGTAGGTTTATAAAACAGGGCAGAATAGAGTAGGTCTTTATTCTTGATTTGACATAACTAAAACATAAACCAAAGCATAATCAAAATGGTCCTATATGATTTGTGATTTATATATATTATATATATGTTTATATATATAATATAAAAATATATATTCTTTTGCTTCCTCAATTGAATGTCTAGAAATTTGTTCTATAAATATACTTTGTAAGTTTATTATGTTATCTACAAATAATAAGTTTTTAAGATTAAACTTTTAAGATTATCTAAACTTTAGAGGTTATTTAATTTCTTTTATTATAGAAGATTGGACCATACTTAAGTATGTCTTATTAGGGGCATTTGTTATTGTTATAATGCATCCATATAATAATAAACTTCTTAGTCATAAAAAAGAATGAACAAACTTAAAAGCTGATAAGGTCCTTTGAGAGATAATAAATGGCAAAAAAAACCTATGTATTTTCTAGTATATGCAATAGTGTGAGTATGTTTTAAATAATTCATAAGAAACCGGTAAATATGTTGGAGAGGAAAACTGGTTAGGGACAAAGGTGGGATGATTTCACTGTAAAATCATTTTGTAGCTTTTGACTTTGAATTAATTAAAAAATTTACACACCAGAGATTTAAAATTACTGAATCATTTTATCTAAATATAAGAATTTAATCAAATGGTGAGAACTTTCTTATATAATTCCCATGTAGATGTAAATATATAACATGTTTTCATGTCTTGGTAGATGAAACTATTAGAAAAATAGGTATGAAGTTGGCAATTTTTATTTGCACCATGGTAAATGTATTTTATAGAGTTTAGGAAAAAAAAACATTATTTTCCTTATTTTTTTTTGGCAGCATGCATATGCACTAGAACTTCTATTTGATCAGTTACATGAAGGAGCTAAAGCACTTGATGTAGGATCTGGAAGTGGAATCCTTACTGCATGTTTTGCACGTATGGTAAGAGCTTTATTTTTCATTCTGATCCCAGAAGAAGCATATTACAAGATTTGTCTGTATTTTTTCCTCAAAGCAGTTTTTGAAGGTTTTCTTTCCTTTTTTTATTCTATTAAGATAGATGTGTCACGTAGAATTTTGGGGGTTGGGGGGGACAAGTAACAATCTAACTGGCATAGCTAAAAGGGAATTTACTTGATTTATATACTGGAAATGTCTAAAGGTATGTCTGGCTTCTTCTTTGACTGGATTGAGATGGAAAGATATCATTATCGACAAAGTGTTTCTCTCTGGTTCTTGATTTGGTTTTGCTTTCCTCCACGTGTTGGCATTGTTAGCACATAAGCTTTTCCCTTGTGATTACACATTGGCGACCAGTCGGAGCTCCCAAATTCTTCCACATTCTAATCTGACATTAGGAATGAGGGTAGAGCTTCTTTTACATTAAGAAAAATACTTTCAGAAAAGTATCTGTGTATTATACTTCAATTTCTGTTATCAAAGACTTATCTGATATATGAATAAATAGAGTACAATAAGTTCAGGCACCCTGGAGGAAAGGTCATCTTTGCTCAGATAATCAAGTCAGGTTGATAATGACAAATCTTGTCCCTTGAGGCCAGATTGGAAGGTTCTAGGTTGTTTAAGTTGGGAATTATGGATCCATTTTGAACTAGGATTTCATTTAGATGAGATCAGATGAGATGAACTAGGATTAATTTAACATGCCATCTCTCTCTCTCTCCTCTCTCTCTCTCTCTCTCTCTCTCTCTCTATATATATATATATATATATATATATATATATATATGGCAGACACTAAAATACAAGTTCCAGGGAGGCGAGGATTTTATCTTTTTTTTTTTTCATTGATAGAGTCAACTTATAAAACAGTGCCAGGTACATAGCAAGGATTCAGATGTTTCTTTTCAGTTGTTTTATGTGTTTAAACAAAGTAAGCCCTCACTAATGGAATTCCAGGGAGTTTTTGTTGTTGTTTTTAATATTATTTATTTTGTTCCTTAGATCACAACCTCTGTAAGTAGTTTTTGGGATATCTCCCCCTCCCGCCTCCCTCTGGTGTCCCTTCCATTCTCTCAAACCCCACTCTTTGTTGTGTGCTAGTTGTGTTAAGTCCATTAGTTTCTTTCTTTCCTGTGGCAGTGTCCTTTCACTGGGTGAAGGACTGTGTTGTTGGAACAAGACAAACCTTGCTGGTAGGTTTTCTGTCTTAAGTTTGCATTGGGCAGCTGGTCTATTCATTTGTGATCTGTCCATGTTTTCTTGTTGCAGGCTGTCTTCTCCAATCCTATCTCCGCTGCTTTGCTGCTTTACCTTATGGCTCTGGTGTCAGATTTAGGGGGTCTCGCCCCCAGCCAGTATCCGTGAAGAAGTTTCTCTGTGAATACAGGCATCTGGGAATGACCTTTGTAGATCCTCTCCTCTGCCTCAGTTTGCAGTTTTGATGTGGGGCCGATTATCCCTTCTTTGGTCTTCTCCTCTCCCTTAGTGTACGGAGGGGACGTTGCTCTCCTGGAAGGCATTTCCCAAATGAGGTCCCAGATCTTCCTGGTGACATCGTGTCTCTACAGTTGTTCTGTTTGTCTCACATGCACTGGTTCTCTCAGTTGTCCATCTGCTGTGTCCAGCTCAGGCTTGTGGGCTGGATTTTTGCATGATCCCTCACCTGTTCTATATGGGGTTTGTGTTGCGCATGTTCTTGCTCCTCAAGAAGTTTAGCTGGAGTGAGAGTGAAATGGAAGGGGCTCCTCTCCCCTCCCCCCACCTCACTGCACAGGGCGGGGCCCAGATGGCTAAGCCTGAGCCCTTCCATGCTCCCCTTGGGCTAGGAGCAGGGGTTTTTGGTTTTTGTTTTTTGTTTTTTTGACTTAGAAATGGCATTTAATTAGCAACTTGTTCTCTTATAATTGACATACTTATGATTTCAGAGAAATGCTTATTTAAAAAAAAATCATTGAGTTATTTTTTTAAAATGACATTATATTAATGTTTTTCATCATTTATCATACACTACTCAGTATTTCTAAGTGCTTTTCATGTATTCACTTTCTTTATGAGGTTATGTCCCTTTTTCTTCATTTTAAAGCTGAGAAAGCTGATTCAGATGTGAACCCAGGTAGCCTGACTTTAGAACCTTTATTATGCTAAATTCATTTTACAATTAAAAATTTACTTGGAACCTTTTAAGATTTTAACATTTTTTCCATAAAGGGCAGCAGTATCAGATATAGAAATTCCTATGAAAATTTTTATGTAATATTTTAAGACTTAAGTCACACTTTTAAGTGGAGTTGAAATTAAACATACTTTTACTAATTACCATGTAATGTTGCTATTTAAGTCTTACTTTAAAGTCCTGTACTTAAAATTTAGAAATTGAATAAATACATTGTTTTTCTTAGTTCTGCAGGCTTCTAAGTTGCAGGCGAAAATTGAAGGTTGCATTTCAAAAATAATATAAAAAACAAATAACAATCTAATGGAAACTAGTTAGCTGTTTACCTTGATTTCTTAATGCAGAATATGGCATCAGATAAGGAAACATTTTACTATGCAGAAAGCCAAATTTAAACCAGTAAAATTGAATTATTCTTTCATCCACAGGTTGGATCTACTGGAAAAGTCATAGGAATTGACCACATTAAAGAGTTAGTAGATGACTCAATAAATAATGTCAGAAAGGATGATCCAATGCTTTTGTCTTCAGGGAGAGTGCAATTGGTTGGTAGGTATCAGAACACTGAAAATTTCTTCTGTGAAGAATTTGTATTTCCAGAAAATCCTTACAACCTAAATAATACAAATAATTCTTGTATTTAAAAAAAAACAAAACAAAACAAACAACTTTCATTTTTAAATACTGAGTAAGAATAATAATTACACTGTAATACCATGGGTGACATGACTTAACTGTTCAAGAAAATGTCTATATTGTGTTCTTTCTTCATTGCTCTTTAAGACTACCAAAGTAATGTGTCCACTTGAGAAAAGGTAAATGATACAGAGGTATGCAGGATTAAAAAGAAAGCTCCTCTTTTCCTTCTTAAGTATTCTAGACATATAAAATATTTCTGAATAAATTACTTGCATAAATTTTTTTAACTGACTCATACAGTACTTATTGTTTCCCTTTGGTTTGCTCATTTCCATTCAGCATTCTATGATAGGTATGTTTTCATGGGACCTTATTTTTATTACTGTGAAAAATAAACATGCAACCTCTTAAAACATAAACTGGAAGCTTAACAAATAACCTGCTTAATTAGTACACTAATAAAGAAATGGAACATTATTAGTACCTTGGAAGTTTTCTGCATGCCTTTTCCTCATCTAACTCCTTCTGTTTTCCCTAGTGGTAACTATTATTACTATGAACTTATTTTCTAACTGCATTGCCATAAATGGTGTTTTATTCTAAGCTTTACGTAAATGAAATCATACAGAATATATTCTGTGATAAATTACTTCTTTTATTTAATCTTATGTTGATAAGATTCACCCATACTTTTGCATGCAGTTAATTTTTATGGCTTCATTGCATTCCATTGTAAGACCATTAACAAAATGTGTTTATTAATTCTGAAGATCATTGCTTCTAATTTGGGAATGTTCATGGTGCCGCTGTAAACATATCTGTACATAAGTCCATATACATATATATACGCTCATCATATGAGTACTCAATTCTGTATGAGTGTTTTTTCGGCTTTATAGGGTGACCACAGATACTGCAAAACTTTTCAAAAGCAATTAAACCAATTATGTGACCAATAGTAGTATATCAGGGTACCTGTTGCTTGGCATTTCTATTAACATTTGATAGTGTTAGAAACAGTTTTCCTTTGCTCACCTAGTAAAGCAGTATTGCTTTGGGATTTTAATTTTATATTTTCCTGTTAACCAGTGAGGTTGAACACTTTCATATGTTTGGTCATTTAGAGTTCTTCTTTTGTGAAATGTCTGTTCAGATATTGAGGTGTTTATATTTTTCTTTGATTTGTAGGGCTTCTAAAGTCTAACTCTCTGTCTTTTTTTACACGTGTAGATCTGTTCTCCCACTCTGTGACTTGCCTTTTCATTCACATAGCAATTTTTGAGAACTAGAAAGTTTAAACTTTAATGTAGTCAGACTTACTAATCTCTTCTAGTACATTCTCTTACTGTTTAAGGCTATTCTGAAATCATGAAAATATGTTCCTGTGTTATTTATTAGCTGCTTTATCATTTTGACTTTTCACATTCCTTTGATATTCTTTTTTTTTTTTTAAGACTAGGTCTTGCTATTTTTGCCTGTGGAACTGCAGCCCCACGTTGCCCGGGGTACCACAGACTCAAGCAATCCCCAGCCTCAGCTTCCCAGGTAGCTGGGATTATAGGCGCGCACCATCATGCCCAGCTAATTTTTTGGGACTAGGTCTCACTACCTGCCCCCCGGCAGGATTCGAACCACAAATCCCTGGCCCTGGCTGCGGCTTCCTAGGCTGCCGCTTACAGGCATGCGCCACCATGCCAGGCCCCTTTGATATTCTTAACATTGATTTTTGTATATGTACATGAGGTAAAGTTTCTGATATATGTTTCTCTTTCCCATATGAATACCAGTTGACATTTATTAAAAATAGATTCTTTCCCTACTTTAAATATCCTATAATTCTTCATACTCAGTAGTTCTAGCTGAACATATTTTTAAAGCATATTTTTTTTCCTTTCAGTGGGGGATGGAAGAATGGGATATGCTGAAGAAGCCCCATATGATGCAATTCATGTAGGAGCTGCAGCCCCTGTTGTGCCCCAGGCAGTAAGTTGGGTTTTTTCCTGTGTTTATGTGCTTTAGTGAGCTAAGACTCTAAAAAATTTATAGAGAATTGATTTTTAGATAATGTTTAAAATATAACTAGAGTTCTAGTGCATCCCATTTTAGTTAGTTGATACTGCTTTTTGATATTCAAATAAATGGCACAAAGATTACCAAACCCCAGCTCATACTGTCTTATTTGAAGCAGTATCTGATCCTACTTAGAAATAGTATGCCAATAGAATTGGGAAAGTTCCTCCAGAGTTTATAACCTGATAATCAATTGAGTGTTTTTATTGAATAACAAAATCTGTAAAACTGTTAACTGCATGAGAGATATCAGGAAGTATTAGTTATAGAGTTTACCCTCCCAGAGCTTATATTCTATAAGAAATGTGTCATACATGTAATAGGAAAATAAATGATATATTAGCACATCATTAGTTTATAAATGTATATTCAATATAAAAGGAAATCTGTACTATAGGAGTTCAAGGGAGGGGGAGATAAATTTTCATAGAATAATCAAAGAGACTCCATATAGGAATGGAACTTGAACTCTCAAAGATTAGTACATTGTTGCAATGAGAGGGAGGGACTTTACAGTATGATATCTCTAATCACTTTATAGTTTTTAAATACTTAAAGTATATGTCAATTGTTCAATGAACTTTCACATATGAACATAGGATCAATAGTTTTAGGTGGGCATGGTGGCACATGCCTGTAAACGGCAGCCTAGGAAGCCATGGCCGGGGCCAGGGATGGTGGTTCGAGTTCTGCCAGGGGCAGGTAGCGAGACCTAATCCTAAAAAAAATACCTAGGCATGGTTGTGCGTGCCTGTAATCCCAGTTACCTGGGAGGCTGAGGCTGGGGATTGCTTGAGCCTGTGGTACCCTGGGCAACGTGAGCCTGCAGTTCCACAGGCAAAAATAGCCAGACCTCGTCTCAAAAAAAAAAAAAAAAAAAAAATAATATTTTTAACTCTTTTTTTTTTTTTAATATTGGCATCCTGGTAGGAGCAATTAAAATCAAAACAGAACTGTATTGATCATTTCTGGCTTTAGCTCAGTAGGAATCTAAATACTGTAGCAGCACTTGGGAGTATTATAGGGGTCTTTATACATTTAATTAAAGATAGACATGGTAAATGAGCTTCTTAGTTTTAAAATAACAGAATAAAGATTTTTCCTCCGGCTTTTTTTTTCATTTAACTTTTTTTTTCTTGCATTGTTGTAGTCCCCATAGTTCTCCCACTACCATATCACCTGTTACCTGTCCTATCCCCTTGGCTTCTTCCCTCCCTTTTTTTTGCTGTATGTTTCATTTCTATGTTCAGCTTGTTAGTTATGACTGTTTTTTGTCCTTCTGTTTGATTTATCTATATATCCTATTGGCTGTCACCCCAAAACAACTGAAAAAAAAATAAAACAATAAACAAAAGTACAAACTTGATATTCAGTTATCTAGGAGATTTATATTGCAACCCTGCACGCCACAGTGTGTGAAATAGAAGCAGATGGAGGGGTAACGTTCTCCGGAGGTGGAGGAAGCAGAGCCAAAGAGAATGCAAGGGGGCGTATCAGTGCAGAAGCAGTTTGCTGTGCAGAATTCTCAGGATTAGAAACTGGAGGTATAGGTCCTTGGGAATCAGGGATGGAGCAAGGGCCTGAAAAGAGGGACTGTTGCTTGAAATTGTAAATGAAGAACAGTTATCCCTAACCACTAAGTAGGAAAAATTCCTTGAACTGAAGGACATAATTCTGTAGTTTGAAAAGATCTACTGCGTATCCAGTATCATGAGTTTTTTTTTTTTTTGTAAAAAAAAGAATGCCAGTATCACCATGAAATTTCAGAATGTTAGAGATAAAGAGAATATACAGTATCCAGAAAAACAAAACATCATTTATTAAGGACTGGTAATCAGAAAAGCATCAGACTACAGCATGTATATTTGCTAAATTTATTGTAATCATTTTGCAATATTCTTTATATAGTATACCTACAGCTAGTACAGTGTTATATATCAGTTATAGCTTGAAAATAAACAAAAAGACATGCTGTGGAAATCACTACCCAAAAAAGTAAATACTAGAAGACAAGGCTTAAGAGATTTGAAATGATTGCATTTAGGAAACAAGATTGGGGTTATGGAATGAAATCTGATTTTTGTCATAAAACACAGGAAGCCTTATATTATAGAAGAAATGTGTATTGCAAAACATTACTATGGAAAAATAAGATAAACTGTAATCAACCAAAATTTTAATTGAGAGCACTCTTCCTTGGCTTAACACTTATCACGATAATGTTTCTTCCTCATTTTATGTCATAAGACTGCATTCAAATGGTAACATGGTTTATATACTTTCTTACATAGGGACTTTCTCTGAGTATTCTTGGTTCTTTTTTGACAGAGGCATTTTTTTAATGATGTAGGTACTCTCGGTAGAGCTTGTCATGGTGCGTAATCCTAATTTCAGTTAAAAAAACAAAAAACAAAATAAGGCTTCCCTTATTTTAGATTCAGTGATGCCCTGGATTCTACAGTAAATAGCATAGGAATTCCTTGCTGTTTTTACAAACTCTTCTCCTCATTATCCCCCTTCCTTCTAACCCACAAAGATTCAAAGCAGGTATACAGACATTGATTTTTCTCTTGTTTTAAGAGGACGGTTCTGCATTTTGTGATTCAGCTCAACCATCTGAGCACTGCTTTTCACTCCAAGTACTATGTTAGACATGAGGGCACATCGACGAATGAAACACAGTACTTGTCACAGAGCTTGTAGTTTAGTTAGATCTATAGATGAGTAAGTAATAAGTTTAACAAAGTTTAACAAAGTAGATATATACATTTCTGCTTTCTGCCCAATGACATTTAAAGGTTTTTATAGTGCTATAAAATAACTCAATATAAAATCTCTAACTTGGTATTTGTTTGTTCATTTTCTTACAGTTAATAGACCAGTTAAAGCCTGGCGGAAGATTGATATTGCCGGTCGGTCCTGCAGGTGGAAACCAAATGTTGGAGCAGTATGATAAGCTACAAGATGGCAGTGTCAAAATGAAACCTCTGATGGGAGTGATATATGTGCCTTTAACAGATAAAGAAAAGCAGTGGTCCAGGTGGAAGTGATTTTATCTTCTGCTCTTTCTTCTTCCACACACGCAAGGTGAAAGGGTGTGGATTTTAAGACATTAGACTACAAGAGCTGTTCTTTTGGTTGTCTTCCTTTATGCTACTCCATTTTAACATCAGAAATCCACAACATTAAAAACAGAAAAAAATTGCATGGTTTGCCTTTCTTTTGGTTTAACTCATATCTTTGGGGAAGGGGGTGAGACTTGGTTAGCACAAAGTTTTTTTTTTAAGGGGACTTTCACCCACAGTTAAGTACTTCTTAAGGATATTATCAACCACTCAATTTCACAGACTGATATTTACATTTGCAAATTATTTTTATAGCTGCTGTGTGGATGATCATGGAAACAAAGGCTTTGGTCTGAAAAGAAGGGGACCAGTATAACTTGCCCTTCACTCTCTGTCGCACCATTGTCTTAAAGAGAAAGAAGGGGAAGACATTCATTCTAGTTTTTGAAGATGTCAGAATCCCAGAGAGGACATTCTCCCTCTCATCTTGATTTCTCTCTTTCAGTCAGATTTATAGATGTCTGACAATAATGGGTGCCAATTTTACATTCAGCCACTATAGGAACTGATCCTCTCATTGTTCTATAGAACAGGCCAGTCAAAGTTGAAGCTATCTAGCTACATTGCTGGGGTGGGGAAGGAATACTGTGTCAACCATACAGTGAGTGCCCAGGTCTCACAAACCCACTCAAAGGGCCAACAGCATGCAGCATAAAGTTCAGCAAAGCATGGCTCATAAATATAACGCCTACTTTTGTTTTTATGTTTCAGCATATTCTGAGTATTTTGTTTGAAGCCAAGATTTCTCTTCTTCCTTTCCTTCCTCCCCTTCTTATTCCCTCTAATGGGAAGGAGTGAGAGCAATAAGTAAGATTGACATTAGCTAAGACTACTTTTAATTAGTGAAGTATGAAGTAAAATAAGAAAGGGCTTATACTTCCTTGTTTCACAGTATTTTGATGAAATTACTTATTTTAAAGTAATTTTCTCAATAAGAAAAATAGTGATTATAAGTTTAATAGACATTTGTTTTCTGGAGAGAGGAGAGACTTATATGAATGGTTAATTGCAAGATTGGTAATGAATTTAACTCCCTTTGTTCAAAACTAAGTTTGACTTTTAAGTAAGTTTTATTAGCCATTTCTTGGATGTTTTACTAGGAATTACATTTTATTCTTTAGCTAATGTAATTGCAGGGGTTTATATGGACCAGTCTTAACTGGAGTTAGAGAGGACAGATATTCTGAAATTAACTTTCACTACCACCTTGTGATTATTTCCTCTCCAGCAGCAGATAACCCTGCTTCTTTTAAAATTTAGGTCTGGAATAGGTTTATATGCCTATTTCTATTTCCTTCAGGCTAATGACTCTGTGCTGAAACTGTTCTTGACAGAAAGAAAATATTTTAAGTTGACTTTGGAAAAGCAAGTGTAATACTTTTCTTGAGCAATTTCATTTGTAAATTTATATTTCCCAATGTGATGAGCTTCTTAATATGTTCATTAACTGAAGCCAGGCACTGTCCTAGGTGATAGGAAAGTACAGCTGTAAATTCGAAATTGGCTGTTCTTCTGTGGAGCTTATAGTCATGTAGAAGGTCAATTTTATCCAAAGGCAAGACAAACAGGCAATCAATGTAGTATGTCTGAATTCTGCTTTGAAAGGTGTTAGGGAGCAATTAAAGTGCTGAAGCCAGGTATTAAAGTGATCAGAAAGACAGTGCTTGCTAATGAGCAGAGTAATTGGAGGGGGAAGATCTAGAAAAGCAGGAGGTAGTACCAAATCTGGGCTGATGTAACAGTGTCCTGAATTAAGGCAGTGTTAATATGGATAAAATGTGGTTAGAAATAGTCTCTTCCCACTTCCAAGTACCCATCCCACATTTAGGAATCACCATCTAGAAAGCTCTTTAGTCATTTTCTTGCCAGGTTAGATGATTTCTGTTTTTCAGGTTTTCTTCAGGATTAACAACTCATCCTCATACTTTTTTTTAACTCATTTACTGCGAAATACAGAGCTAGTTGCACTGCCTACCTTCTTCTCCCTTGTTTTTTAATTGAGGTGATTGGTTTACCTTGTATTTTGGGAGTATGAGATTGCCCTTTCAAATGATTATTGATAGTATAACCACCAGCAAAGCACCTATAGTCTACCACCATAGTCTATTTTATCTCTTCCCTTCACCCCCCCACCATGATTCCTCAGTTTTATAGTCAACTTTTAAGGTATAGTTTTTAAGTTTGTGTTAATCTGACCCTTTGTTTGGTTTCTCTGTATTCCACCTATAAGTGACACCATCTGGTAATTCTTTGAGTGCTTTCTGAGGATGCCATTTGATCTTTACTAAGGAGAAGTGAAAGAAATCAAATGAAAAAAGAGAGAAATAGCAATAATGCTGAGTTCTAGTACAAAATAAGGCCTAAAACCTGATTGCAAATTGATGTCACCTAGAAAACCACTCATAATTTTTGTGTATTACTAAAGAGGGCGAACAAGAATAGGCCATAGACCTAGACTCCCTAGTTTCTATTCATGTCTGCGTGTCTGACTGGTTGTATAAATTGTTTCATAAACCCGATACTTCAAACTTTGCATTTTAAATAAGTATTTTATATGTAGAAATTAATATTGTTAAATTTATATTTTGTTTTTAATAATCATAAGAGTGAATGAAATAAGTTCACATCTAATTTTTGAGACAGGAATATTTTAGGGTTCTCATTTCATAGATACTTTATCAATGCCTTCTTAAAATGCTTCTTAAAATAACAGAGATATTATGACTTCTAGGATAGACAATATCAGTCCTAGGGCATTCACTTAAGTCCAGTCATCCAACTGATTGTTGTTTTCTATAGTAATCCTTTTATTTGTTCTTGATAAAGAAATACAATAAATGTTGGTAGTTTAGAGCTATTTACCCAGTTAAGTAAATTGTCTAATTGCATAGTAGATACTAAAGTAGATATGTAGTTAGTAACCTAACGAATATCTCCCTATAGATAGATATGCATAGCACATAATAGCAATTTTAAAGAACCTTTCTAGAAATTTAGAAAAAAAATTAATAATTGGACAGAAATATGATTTTGTAGTATTAGGATGTGATAGGTTGTTCAAACACTGGCAGCAAGGTTTTTTTGTTTGTTTGTTTGTTTTTAGCAGCCTGAATGTTAATATTCAGGTCTATAAACTTATTTTCCTTTTTTAATGCTGTGGTCCAGACTATCAAAGTAATGCATGTGCATTGTAAAACTAGGAAAAGGGCCATAGAATAAAATAAAAATTACATATGGTCCCAGAATCCAGAGTAATCACCATTAACATTTTGGTAGATTTTTAAAAATTCTTTCACGTAAATCTATATACACATCTCTTCTGTCCTCCTGAAATCATTTAATAAAATGTCATGAACATTGTCCCACACCATTAAACTTTTTTATGATTTTATTCCACTTTTATTATTAAAATAAAATTAACATTTAACATTGCATTAGTTTTAGGTGTCCAACATAATGATTTAGTATATATAAACATTATCACATATTTAGTTTTATGATTTCATAAAACTATGTTCAAGTCTATTTTGAGTTGATTTTTTTGTGTATGGTGTAAGGAGTCCTGTTTCATTCTCTTGCATGTGGCTGTTGATTTTTTCTTAGCACTGTTTTATTAATGAGACTGTCTCCCTACTATACATTCTTGGCTTCTTAATTACTTGATCATACATGTGTGGGTTTATTTCTGGGATCTTTAATCTTTTCCAAAATTCATTGCCTGTTTTCATGCCAATACCATACTGTTATGATTGCTTTAGCTTCACAATACAGTTTTATATTAGAAAGTATTTGCTCTTTCTAAAGATTGCTTTGGTTATGCAGGTCTTTTATGGTTTTCTACATATCTCAGGATTGTTTATTTCTGTGAAAAATGTACTTGGAAGTTTTGATAGGGATTACATTGAACCAGGAGGTTGCTTTTTGGGTACAATGAATATTTTAATATTAATCTTGTGATCCATTAGTATGGATTATTTTTGCAGTTATTTGCATCTTTTCAACTTCTCTCATCATGGTCTCAGCTTTTAGTATACATCTCTTTTACCTTCTTGATTACATTTATCACTAGGTATTGATGCAGTTGTAAATGGAACTGTTGTCTAATTTCTCTTTCTAGAAGTTTGTTATCACTGTATAGAAACAAAACCTTTTTGTATCCTGCAACTTTACTGAATTTGTTTATTCTAAATTTTTTGGTGGAGTCTTAAGGTTTTTCTATATATAATATATCATCAACAAAAAGAGATAGTTTTACTTCTTCCTTTCCGATTTTGATGCCTTTTATTTTTTTTTTCTTGCCTAATTGCTCTGGCTAGGACTTCGAGTACTATGTTGAATAAAAGTGGCGAGATTGGGCATCCTTGTCTTGTTCCTGATCTTACAGGAAAAGCTTTCAGCTTTTCACCGTTGAGTATGATGTTAGCTGGGGCTTGTCATATATGGCCTTTATTATGTTGAGGTACGTTCCCTCTATACCCAGTTTATTCAGAGTTTTTATCCTTTTCCTTTTTCAAAAAATTTTAATGGAGAGGATATTATATATATATATATATATATATATATTTATGTATGTTATTGATATGGCATTAAGATTTATCTCCATTATCCCTAAAACCCTGCAGTTGAAAAATGTGGTAAATTATTTCAAAAACAATAATATCTTCATATTTTAAAGAGCACAAGTGAATTTATGAAAAGTACTTTACAAGTGAATTCTTTGCAGATTAAATATTTTAATGCTTGCATGAATTTACATAAAAACTGTTCTATGGGTTTTATAGTACTATTATTTAGAAGATTATATTAAAAGGAATCAAAGCTAATAATTTATCACAATAGATAATCCAGTACTGTATAACAGGCTGCTTATAGGAAAAATAGTTTTTAAAATATTTTCTTGGATAAGTCACAAAATTCAGTTTCTGAAAAGCAAAATACTCCCTTAATTCATCTCTTACCTGGGAAATTTTAACAAAACTGGGAAATTTTAACAACTTTTGAAAAAAGTATAAAGTTTTTACGACAGACAAGTTTCAAGAATAGTCCAGAGAACTGAGTTTCTTCATCTAGTGATATCACTTATTAATATTTTCCCACACTTGCTTTTTTACTCATTTTCTATCGGATAAATTTATATATAAATTTTGTCACTCAGATTGACTTCAAATATGAAGCTTTTAGACTTTTCGGGTTATTTCAATTTTTTTCACTTTTGACACCTTTGTTGAGGTATAATTTATATACCATATAATTTATTGTAGACTGCATTTTTATTCCTTCCTTCCTCTTACTGGTAGTAGCTGGTAGTATAGTGCTACACCTAGCTGAGCACATAGTTTCTTTTGGAGCTGATAAGCTGCTTTATGACATCAGCTGACAGATATATTATACCTCAGATGTTGCATTTTCTCCCAGAGAGTTCAGGTTAAGATTGACCCATTCATTGATTGCTATCGTATAGTCTAAACAAAAGACTAGGTATTTGTTCCGTTTTGTGGATGTAACTCTTAAAAATTTTTGAACTCTGACAATACTAGCAAAATCCTAGATCTAAAAATTGTAATTTTTCTGATCTTTTGATCTTGAGAGAATGTTATCCTCAAAATTAAGAAAATTCAGACCATTCAGATTTTATACTTCATTCTGGAGTAGCATGAAAGATGTTGAAATGGCTGATTTCCATTTTTGCTTTGATTTGGGATTGTCTGCTTTTTTTGTTTTTATTGCTTGGAGATCAGTGTATTTTTATTGATTGATAATTGTAGCTAACCTATTAGAAAGCCAAGTTTTGCAGTATGTAATTCCTACTTACATATTTCTCTTTCCTCCCCCAGGGACGAACTGTAAAAGCAACATCAGCTTGACCAGTATATAATATTACAGTGGATTGCTCATCTCAGTCCTCAGCTTTTTGAAAACCAACAGCATCACAGCTTGTTTTGGACTTTGATACACTATTATTTTCAGCATGAAAATGTGTGGTTTTGTAGGGTTTCTGATTCTTCAGAGAGACACAGAAGCCAAACTGATAGAAGAATAATGCAAAGGCTAAATCTGTGTATTATTACTTTAACATGCCCACATTTTACTATAAAATATTAAAAGTAGGGGTTCTGCAAAATGGAAACCTTAGTTTGTGAATTGATTTTTGAGGAATGGATTTTGTTAAACACTTAATTGTTCCAATATTAATTTATCAGATTGCTTTTGTGCATCAGTTAACACCACCATTCGTAAGTTTTGGGTTTTGGATGTCTGTTAGATGCTACTAAGAGAATAGAGATGAGCTTCCTTTTAAAAGCTTTTGATGTGGTGTCATAGACTAGCATGTTGTAGATACAATCAGCTGCTTTGTTACCTTTAACTAAGCATTTGTAAATATTAAAACTTAAGATGGCAGGTAATGTCCCTTAAAACACTCAGCTGTTCAGATTGGACATAACTGACATAGTTCTTCCTTTCTCTCTCTAGAAATTATAGGAGACTTGTAGCTAAGTATTGTTTTTTTCTGTTTTGAATTTGCTGCTGATAATGTATATGAACTTAACAATGCTGTGTAAGCTGTGTCCTAGTTACTGAACAGTTTATGCAGTGCTGCTTTGCCAAATAAAAGTAAAAAGTAAAAGAGGCATTGGTGGTGTTTGAATATGAAAGGAAAATCAGCATGTCCACCAGATACGACATGCTAATTAAGACTACAGAGAAAAAAATTTTTCGGATCCACTGTTTTATTAAATGTGAATAAGTTAACAGTATTAATCCAACTGTACAGTTATAGAATGTGACTATTTCTTGAGGACAAGGACTACACCTCACTTATTTTTCTTTGTTTAGTGCAGGGCTTGTTGTCTTGTGGATACACAAAAAATGCTGAATAAGTGAGTAAATGGATTGACAATGTCTGAGAAGAAGAGGGTTGAGAATAAATTTAACCAAAACTTATCTATCATCTGTAAATAGATTTAAAATGTAATGATTGTAAAATGAAATTCTAGAAGTAGTAATACATTTGAGCTCTTGTTTATTTTATTTTATTTTATTTTTGAGACTAGGTCTCACTATTTTTGCCCATGGAACCCCAGGCTCTCGTTGCCCGGGGTACCACAGACTCAAGCAATTCCCAGCCTCAGCTTCCCAGGTAGCTGGGATTACAGGTGCACTTCACCATAGGAACTAGGTCTCGCTACGGGTCCCAGGCAGGACTTGAACCGCAATCCCTAGCCCTGGCTGCTTCATAGGCTGAAGCTTACAGGCACAAGCCACCATGCCCGGCTAGCTCTTGTTTAAATATTGTGGTTTTATTATACATTTTGTAGTAGGTTTAGTTTTCCTAAGCATTTTAGAACTTTAAATTATAAGCTCTAAAGCTAGTAGCACTAGCTCTTCCAGCAAACTCCCATGTGTTTGCAGGTGTGAGTGATCCTTCCAAGTAGATGGCCAGTGAGGGTGGGGTATACCTCTTCCGCACCTTAAACATTACTTCTTTGAAAATGGTTTTTAAAAAATGTTATGCATACATATTTTCACTACTTTTTTTTTTCTTGGAAAGTCTTTATTATTTTTTTATTTTTTAAGAGACTAGGTCTTGCTATATTGCCCAGGGTTGTCTCGAACCCGCCGACTCAAGTGATCCCCAGCCTCAGCCTCCTAGGTAACTGTGCTTACAGGCATGTGCCACCACACCCGGCACTTGGGCAGTCTTAAATGTAGGAAGTTAGCATTAATTGATGAGTGGCCAACTATTGAGTTTGAGTTTGTTGTTGATTTCTGGTAGATTTTGGTATTGCTTCTGGACCTAGGCCATGAACTCTTTGCAACTTAAGACTCAGTGTCACACGAATTAGTTCCAAACATTAAATATTCTTCAGAATTTAAATTCTTTTTTTTTTTTTTTTGAGACTAGGTCTTGCTATTTTTGCCTGTGGTACCCCAGGCTCTCGTTGCCCGGGGTACCACAGACTCAAGCAATCCCCAGCTTCAGCTTCCCAGGTAGCTAGGATTACAGGCACGCACCACCATGCCCAGCTATTTTTTTTGGAACTAGGTCTCGCTACGGGCCCCAGGCAGGACTCGAACCACGATCCCTAGCCCCGGCCGCTTCATAGGCTGAAGCTTATAGACACGAGCCACCGTGCCCGGCTAGAATTTAAATTAATTTTTAAACATATCCTTTAGTCTGTATCCAACATTTCATTATATGTAAATCCCAATGTTAAGTTTTAGGACTAGAAAAAGACCTCTCCCTACTTTTTCATATGGTTGAAGGTTATGAATGTGTTGGGAAAAGTACCTCCTGATTGGTATAGACAAATGCTGTGCAAAGCATTGCTCTTTGAATTTATACTTTTGCAATTTAAAAATTCAACATTTTTAAAGGTTGAATAGCATGGGTTTGATAACACTGATAAATGGGTAGAGATAGAAATAATAAATTTTAACTAGGTCTGAAGAGTTTTTTAAAGAGTTGAGTTTATATAGGTGTGGGTCATATATAAGGAATCTGCTTAATCATTAGTATTCATAATTTCTAAAATATTTCATATTTCCCTAATAGAAGTGATTCCTTTACATAATTTGAAGGCAACAATGAAAATACTTTGAAAATTCTAATCTAGTAAGATACTGACGAAGCAAATTTTTTTTTTAAGATTGATTTTATTCAAGGCCAAACTTAGCTCCTAAGAATTAAAATGAAAATTTCCAGTATTTAATGGAGGTGTCAGTTCTTTCCCAGTCAGTAACATTTTTAAAAAAATAAACATTTGTGTGTGTGTGTGGGGGAGGGGAAATACTAATATTTAAGGTCTCCTTGTCCTAGTTAAAAAAAAAACTGCATTAAGTAGAATGTAGCTCTCTTCCCTTTGGGGGCCATCACTGGAGCACCAGTGACCAAAATTAAGTTCAATCTCTTTGTGACTTCTGACTAAAGCAATAATCATAAAAGGCATTTCAAATCACCACCCCACATTCATAGGAAGATCATGTCTTTCTTTTCAAAGAGCTGCGGCAGAAGTACAGTGTGTGATCTATGCCCATCCAAAAGGATGGGAAAGTTCAGGTTGTTTGGGGACACGATAAAGGGCAACAGAGTGGCAAAGTAGTCCAGGTTTACAGAAAGAAATATGTCTACATTGAACAAGTGCAGCAGGAGAAGGCGAATGGCACCATTTCCTGTGGGCATTCTCTTCCCCCACCCTCCACCCCCCAGCAAGGTGTTTATCACTAGACTAAATAAAACTGGCAAAGACTGCAAAAAGATCCTAGAACACAAAACCCAGTCTCACCAAGTAAGAAAGGAAAAGGGCAAATACAAGGAAGAAGCAATTGAGAAGATGCAGGAATAAAATAGTCTTGTATACAATTTCATTAAAAATTGCTAAATGGAGAAAAAACTGAATTATTGAAAAAAGTTGACTCTACTAAAATTGACTATGACTCTAACCTATAACATCTTAAAAGTTCAGCATTTTAAGATAGAATGACATTTTAGTAAAAACTTAATGCTTATGGATTCTTTGAATTTATTGATGTCCAGCCAAGAGCTAAAGTTCCTTTGAGCTAAATGTTAACAGATTTTCAGTAGTTTTGTATGTCACTAAAAGAGCTCATCATTTTAGTACTTGGATACATTTATAAATTATATGAATGAAATAATGAACACAAGTAATTTGAAAAATGTTTTTCAATAGGTTTCAAAAGATCAACAGCATAGATGAGTTCTAAAATTCTTACAGGGTATGAATTATTTCCTTCAACTTACTGTGTTCCTAAGGAGCTATATTCAGTACAACAAGTGAGTTCTAAACAGATTTGGGTTTCACCTTTCACTTCTGTCATTATTCAGGAAGTGCTTTGTCTTCATTGTACTGATAGAGGTGACTCAGTGCAAATTAGAAAACCCTGCCTGAAGAAAACTCAGGCTCATGGGGCCCATGCAAGTTTGTATATTGTAGTATCATGGAAAGTAAAACAATTCTGCTATCAGTAGTTACTGGTTTCCAACTTGCTTGCTGCCAGACTCTGAAGCACTCCTAGGTTTGGTGGGAGAGAAAACTACCCTCTGACTTTCAGTTCCCAGTGTCTGTGCTGGGCCTTGAGGCACCTCACTTCTCTCTCCCTGCCCCTTCACCTTCTCAACAGTTCTCTCTTTTCTTTCTCTTCCTCCCCTTCCCTTTCCTAACTTGAGAGGAAATGCTTGGGCTGCTGGAGCTGAAGAACTCATTCTCACTCAAGTTGAGTATCCGATCACTACAGGATCAGTGCTGGCAATTCTACAGACATATTCAGTTCAAGAGCATGGAAATCCAGAGACATATGGCAGCTAAGGATATTTATAGTTGAATCCCCACATCTGAACACCATGGTTTCTTGGTTCTGCTGAGCTATTAGGTTGTAGGCAGCGGAACTGGATAAAGCAGACCAGGAAGTTGTTAGGTTGGTAAGCAGTGATTTGTAAAAAAAAAATCAAAGGCTTGGTTTTGGATTGCATAGTTCATAGTTCTAATTTCTTTATTCTATATATAAATCTCTAGATGATGCATTTAAGAGATAAATATTTTCATCTGTGAAACTTAAGAACACTTTGGATTTGTTTGAACTTGGGTCTTTGGTTATATGAAATGACTATGAAAAATGAATTTTTTTTAAAATCCATATATTCAGCTGGGCATGGTGGCGCACACCTGTGATTCAAGCACGCTGGGAGGCAAGAGGCCAGGGATCACTTGACTTCATGGTTCGAGACTATGCCGGGCAACATAGCGAGACGTAGTCTCAAAAAAAAAAAAAAATCCATAAAGTTTTCCCTGAACTTTTGGGTAAAAGTTGGATTTTTTTTTTTTTTTTTTTTTTGAGACTAGATCTAGCTATGTTGCCCAGGGTAGTCCTGACTTAAGCAATCCCCGCGGACTCAAGCAATCCCCAGCCTCAGCCTCCCAGGTAGTTGGGACTATACGCGCCCACCACTGCACCTGGCTAAAAATAATTTTTGTATTAAAATTTGTTTTGAGAATTTTCTTAAGTTCCAAAATAGCTTTATAAAAAAGATTTTTAAGCAAAATGATATTTTAAGTTAATCTTCCTGTGCAGTGTGGTGACATACAAGATTTAAAACCAGATGATTCTGGGAACTAAAATAACTAGAAATGAAGGAATATTTTGAATTAAATAAGGCAAATGTAGTTGGCTTAATTTTGACCATTCAGAAACTCAGTTTTTAGTTCATTTCTGAATGCATTCAGCTTTGGGAATCTCTAACCTTATCATCATCCCTGGTGGTTTGAGATTTAAACATGATATCTAATTCTTTGCCATTAGTTATAACTTGAATATTTTTTTATCTTTAGAATACTAGAATGAGTAGGGCAACAAAAAGGAAGATGGGACCAGTACCAAAGAAATAGTCACACAGCTGCTTTACAAAGGGGGTGGGTGGGAGAAGAACATTTATGAATAGCTAGTTTAAGTGCTTCCTTTCTTCTTTGTATTTGAAACCAGAAATTTTCCTTCAATTTTGACACCAACAGTTGTAGACAAACTGGAGTTTAGGAAAGCAAACCAATAGTTGGAGTAACTGTTAGAAAACAGTGGTATAATTCCAAAAGAAAATAAGCCAGAACATGAAATTCTGAGGGGACAATAGAATCAAACAGTGACCCCAAATTACAGAATTTTAGGCTCAGATGTTTATGTTACATCAATAAATGGAGATGTGGGCAGTGCTGCATCCTGGGGTAGGCCATCCTGGATTTCATTTGGTGAAGTCCAGTTAATTAGTCCACAAAATCTGCCATGACCATCAAACTAGGTAACAAACAAGAATATGCCTCTATTTGGGGGTAGTAGGAAAGTAAGTAAGTATAAAGTGACATGAACAACCCTCAGCTGATGAAATGAGATGTGGGTAAGTGCAAAGGGGATTTTGGGGTTCAAATCAGAGTTTTGAAAAATTAAGGGGAGAAAGATAAACTTTCTAATTTTTCTATAGAAGATGTTTATGTAGAAGATTTTCTCTATTTTCTATAGATGTCTATAGAACATGCTTTTTTCTCTATTTTCTATAGAAGATGTCTATAGAACATGTTTAATACTTGGGGGATGTGAAACATTTAATTCTTGTGAATAATAGAGGTACAGAGGACTAAAATTTCCAGTTTTCAGAAGATGCTTTAGGTGGGCCTTTTGGGAACAGAAATTGAAACAACATATTTGAGGGGTAAGTAATGAGCAGTGTTATAAATCATCTTTATTTTTTAGTTGTAGATGCTTAACTACTAGGGATTAAGCCACAGGTGAGGTGACTAAAAAAACCATTCAGCCTACCTGACTATATATTTTGAGAACCTTAATTATCCTTTTCTAATCCCCTTCCCCACTTTGTAAAGTAGGGTTGGTTTGATATAGTAAATTTAAGCTACCAGTAAATACTAACAATTTACTACAAGTATGTTAAAAGTTATTTTTAAAAAAGCTTAAGAAAAAATACAATTTATTAAATATTGTACACCCAGAGATGATATATCTTGAGAATTTTAACACCATTGCAATACTAAACTGTTTAGTTTCTTGTAGAAAAGATGTGCTGAAAGATGCATTTCTAATTAGTTTTTATTTAACTGGGTATGGCTATAAGTGACATCCTATATAAAAACAAGCTGCACAGCATCACATATAAAGTATAAACATCTTAATTTCACTCATACAATTGACTCTCTAGACTGCCCTGGAGAAATGTAAATCTTCATTCAAGACTAACCATTCAATAAAATACTTGAGTTTTTCAAGAAACAAAAATCAGTTTCCTTGTTTTTCTAGAACTTTCCATTTGTGAATATATCCTGTAATATCTCTGACCCACATTAAGCCCTTTGATAAGGAACAACCTACCTCAGGTTCAGTCTGAAAATAGAGTTTTTTCAGTTACTTTAGATGATTTGCAATTATAGTAAAAAAAAAAAGTATGTAAAGAGGAATATCATGTGAGTGTGCATGGCATGACACCATATTCTTTATCTCATTAGAATAATTTCTGGAATATATAATCCTGGCATTAACTGGTGATAGGAACTTAAAAAATGAAGGGAAGTAATACTAAACTAGAATGCTGGTTTTCTGTAAAGATGAATTGGTGCAAACTGCTTAATGTTCTGGTAATACATAAGCCTGACTAATTGCACATTCTAACATTTAGATCATTAAATAAAGGGGGAAATTAGCTCATTCCATTGGATGAAAGAACCTGCTGACCCTTCAGCATGTGGCACTTGTCCCAAAGCAGTGTCTAAAAATCTACTTGCTATTGGGCTTCCCCAGAGGGCATCTTTAACGCGCACACCTAAACTACTGCTGAAAACTATGATGATCTGAATGCCCTACTGAGTTATGAACCATCAAACAGTGTTGAGTAGATATAAGGAAGTACTGCTCATTCGCCTCAGCTAAGTTTTCACTAAAATGTTTGATGCCCCAGCTTTTTTCCTTTCACCTTGACTTCCTTTATCACTTCTCATTCATGTTATGGCTCTTTGTAATCCAGGGGTGGAATTGTCTTTCTCCCAAAGCACAGCTTCATGAGGCAGCCACCTACATGACATGATGTCAGGAAAAACCCACACTCACTGTCCCTGGGCCCTGATTAACCTTTTGCCAGAAGTAATGTCTTACTGAAGCAATAAGTTCATTTATAATCCGTCCTCAGAAATCAGTTTTGAAGAGAAAAGTGAGCACAGGGAGCCTAAATTGAGGAATAAGAGGTCTGGCACCAAGGGAAAGCTGCGCATTAAGTGGTCAGGATTTCCCAGGGGCCAACTCTTGGTTTCTAAAATCAAAGGGCTACCTGACACTACCATTCTAAGAACAGTTTGCATAACTGATTTCTCTGCTTTGGCTACCCATAAATTTCTATTTTCAGGAATAGCTGACATAAATCAGAAATAGACTGGTAAAAGTCTTTAATCATGGATGCTTCTAAATTTCAAAATATTTCACATATCTCCCAAGGAAAATATTTCTACGATAATAAATACAAGGATTTTACGATAATAAAAACAAGGATTTGGGATTTACAGAATCTTCTGGGTTTTCACTATTTCCTTTGCCTAGTAAAAATCAAAAGAAATTATATCTATCTAGAACCAAATATATGTATAAATTATAAGTGAGACATGTCCTTGCCCCAGCTCAGTGACAGTTACAGATACATCCCGTTTATGAGGTAGTCAGATTCCTCAGATGTAATTGGACGAGCTTTTTTAAGTTTCTGTTTCACAAGTCGTAGTCGGCAAGCAACCATGAGAAGCAGCAAAGCAGTGATGGCCATCCCCAGCGCCAGCGGCAGCACTGCGCCTGTGTGAGGTGAGAACCAGTGGGAGGTCAAGGACTTGTCACCATGGCAGCTGCCGTTCACCACGGGATGAACACTACCTACCTAGACTGCTTCACCCAGATAACTCCATGAGTAGGCACCTGAAGTATCACCACAGTTTTGCAGACTGTGGTGCAGAGAGAGTAAGTAATTGATGTATAGAGCACAAACTTGGAAGTTGCAGGCCTAGGTCTCAGAACCAGGCTTCTTTAAAGAAAAATTCTTCAAAATGTGTGTGTAGCATTTGTGCAGATGTGGTGGTCAGCTCACCTCCTCTCTCAGGACTGCAACACCCAGGCTTGGATAACTCTACAGATGTGATTCTGGAAAACTGTTCACTGTGATGAAGATCATATATTGGGATTCACACAGGCTTATTCTCTCTTGACATTAGTATAGACTAACTTCTGATTTACTTTCCTGGCTAGAGCTTTAAGACATTTTCTATTCTAAATTCAGGGAACCCACTCTTCTTCGCCGAGGGACCATTATTGAAAACCAACTTCAAAACATACCGATACAATTTTACTAAGGGTAATTGAGGGAAAAATTCTCTCTTGTCCTTCCTATTGCTTTCCTGTGGGGTTGGCCCCCAAACACCCAGACTAGAAACCTCTTTAGGGGCCTACAGGTAACAGAGTGTGCTCCAGATCAATCTCTGATGTCAAGCTCAGCATGCTTCTTAGTCTGATCCACTCTAGTCAAGTCAGACTGGAGACTTGAGATGATATGGTGAACTATTTTTTCCAAGAACTCACATACTTATTACAGTCGGGTATATAAATGTACCAAGGAGAGCTGTGCCCCCTAAGCAGTGATGCTTTTCAGCAACATATCAATACTTCTAATCTCCACATTGCATAAATATGCATGCCGTCTCCTGTGGGATTCTTTACAGACCCAGCTTGGTTCTTCTCCAGTGTCTCCTCTTGAAATTGTACCTGATTTTACTACCAGTTTTCATCCAAATCCACTGGGGAATGGGATGATTCTGTTTTTGTTTCTTGGCTAGGAATCACTTGATCCTGAAAGTCTTGTGAGAAGACATGGCGAGGAAGAGGAGAGCGCGCATAAGGCGTGATGGCGGAGGGAAGGAGTGAGAGGGGATATGGTGAACTATTTTTAGCTTTTTAAAGTGGGACTTGCCAAAGTATGGAACTACGGCAAGAATTTTCATTGTCTCTCATTCACTCATTCTGTGTTAAAATCTTCAAGCCTCCCAGGGAGCTAAGTGCTGGCAACTAAAGATCATAAGCTAATGTTAAAGAGCATCAGCACCGTCCTGAGTGCCTCTTGGCTTCAATCATTTATTCTCACAGCTGGCGCATGAGCTGGTACTATTCCCATTTTGCAAATGAAGTGACTTCTCTCCATTTGTAGGGTCAGTGGTGGAACCAAGACCTAGCTCCAGAAACACTTGATACACTTCTGTTCCAAAAGGTAAATGGGATTGTTTTTAGTGACTTTGAGTCTGGATAGATAGACTTGAATGAGAAAAAATAGTGGGGTTAAGGGTAGGAGACAGGCAGGCAGAGCACCAAAGGATTTTTTCCTAGATGGAGGAGACTTTTGAAACCACCTTCCTGCCTTTTATTGACTGATGAACAAAAACAGTTGCAATATCCTCTAAACTCTTAGAAGGGGCTTGGGGTGAGTGGGGGCTGCCTGTGTACATGTATTTTATAATTAATACAGAAGAAAGATTCCGACTACAAAAAAAAAATGAAAAAAAAATTTGGATCTAATAGACAATGTGAAAATAAACCTGAGGAGATATGGGGCTACATCAAGGGGGGGAGACTGATCTTGAAAAGAGGGACACCTGTTCCTTTAGTAGTAAAGTGCAAACAGGTGGGTGCTTAGGTTCAAAGGTAGGTAGCTGAGGGAGTTTACTCCTGAGAGCGTTGATTATCTGGGCCTAAATGTGGTCTCAGGTGTAGCTGGCTTCCTCTTTAAGACAAGTACATACTAAGGCTTTCAACTTTGGCATATTTGTATAAAATCCTAGGAAAGCTCCTGAAGAAGATTCTCAAGAAGTATGTTCCATTCTGGAAGTATCTCTACTCAGGAGAAGTGGGTGTGGAATCTATGCTAGTGATTGTTGGATACTAAACGAAGTCTTGGGTAAGGCCAGTATTTCCACAGAGAATTGTGAAGGATAAAGATTATGTGATAAACCTAATGGTCAAGAATCTGGTGCTGGAGCTGGCTCACATACACATCCAAGCCCCTCTGGAGGCAGATTGCAGCTGTATTTCTCCACACAGACAGGTCTTCTAGCTAAAATTGCATCTAAATGGCCACCCACCCCAAGGAAGGAAGTGTTGAAAGGGCTCAGCTCCCTGAAGGTCAGTCACCCTGCATCTTCCTGTAACCCAGTCACATTAGCTGGGTATATCACAAAGGAATGAGACAAAGAATAAACTTTGGCTGACCCCCAGGGAACCCTAGGAGCCCAAAATAATTTCTTAGAAACTGGAGCTTAACACCAAGACCTGCTTCTGCTTGTGCAGGGCAGGAAGGTGGTCAGAGGCTACCTCCTACAGATGTGTGATTTGTTCGAGATGGGCAACTGGGCTTAAGCTACAGGGGAAGGGAGCTGTTGCTGAAGATCTGATCAGGAGCTTGGGACAACATGGTACCAGTAAAACGCACATACAGTGTTGCCAGTCAGATTGAGGTTGCTGAACTGTCAAATCCAGTTGCTATTTAACACTCTGATCTCAAGGAAAATTAAATCTCCCATAAAGTATTCGCTGGAATCCTGAAAATTATTGTTGGCTTTTCAACACTCAGTTGACATCACCTCTTCAATGTTTCTTAGTTTGGGCAATTCGAGGTTTTTAATTTCCAACCTCTCATCATGATAGTTTCCTCAGAAACCAGCTAAGGGAATAAGCTGCCATTCTGTCCATTTGATTAGAAGTGACATTCAAAATTTGCAGCAACAGTGGGTACTGCCCATCAGAGCCAAGGTTCTGGGGCCCTGGGGGAAGGGGGCAAGCCTGGGTAGGGGGGGGGCAAGATATTTGTATTCAGATATATTGGATGGCATCTAGGTACTTGACATCAGGATTATTTTAGCTATCTACTATTTAAAAATTATAGTTAATGTAGTATATTGATATTGACAGTAATGTTGATACTATAAAGAATACTCTAGGGTAAAATGAAAGCTTCCTCAATGTTTAGAGCCCTAACTTAAGAATCACATTTTGTTCTGTTAAATCTTTTACTAGTTGGTTTGTGGGATTTAAGATTAAAACCCGCCTTTCTGCATGATTATGTCAATATGTTTTCTTTCTAGTGGAAAATAAACTAAATTGTAGAATTCTTTCACTTATGAAATAATCACTCTATATACCTCCTGTATCTTTCCTCGTTTCTAGCATTTGTTTGTCCCTTGAGCACTTGGAAGAGAACTGGGGACTCCAGAACCATCCTGCTGTGCCAGAAATAGCTCGACCCTCACAGCCATCATTCACAGGGCTCACCATAGGAGCCAAGCAGTGTGCGAATGCTTTCTATTCAGCATCCCATCTGTTCTCACTAAAAAAAATCTGTGAGGCAGGTATAGTTATAGCTGCATCTTACTAATGAGGATATTAACATCCAGAGAGATAAGATCATCTGCCCAAGGCCACAGAATTCAGTGGAGGAACAAGGAATTTGAAACTTGACACCTGATGCTAGAACCTATTTTCTTAACAACATTGTGAATATTTTCCACACCAGCAAGGGACTATGTGATTTTCTAGTCCAATTAATTTATGAAAGAGGAAGCAGAGGTCCACAGATGTACTAGTCCAAAAGCCCAAAGACAAAGCATGACCTGGGCTACAAGAATCCAGTTCTTCTGATTCAGATATCACTACTCTTGTCTTACCTCACAATTTCATCTAACATGCCCTTCTGGAAGGAACATGATTCTACAAATGTTTAAACTCGGCAGTGAATTTTCAAGGTATGCATTACCTGTTTCTGGGGCTGGGTGTTCCCTTCCTCCTTGATCACTCTTCGACTCAAAAATATATTCTTCCTCTTTTCTGTTCTTCTCTGAGGAACCACTACCTGCAGAAGACAAACAGAACATACATTGAAGGTGCATCAGAAGTATCATGAAAAGACAGCTTTACTTCTTAAGGATGGACTTGAAGAAAGGACTACAGGAATTTATTTCTCTACTAAACAGAGGCCTATGTTTGGTACTAAAATACCAGATAACTAGTGTGACCAACTCAATAAAGCAGTGTGTGGCTAGTACAAAACCACTCAGAGTGGGGAATAAACACTGTACCAAAACTCTCACAGAGGAAGACCTCAGCTGGGAAAGCCAAGGGTGATCTTAGACTTCATAATATCAGTCAAGAAAGGCTTTTCTTTAAAAAGAACAAGCCATGAGCACTCAGGCATATTCCTTCACTTCCTCAGTCCAGTCCTGCTTTGCAGGATGCCCTCTGAAATAGCCCCAGGCTCTGGCCCTCTCCTCAGTTCCAATCTCCACAGCAGAGGGTCTCCCTCACTTTGGTGGAGAAGAACAGGAATCACTTTCTTGACTGCTCTGCTTCCAGACACTTCTGCTGGATGGACTGCAAAGATGCCTCATCCCACTCACCCAGCCTCTCCACCCCTGAGGCTCAAACATGTCTGCTTCCCTCAGCCACGACCTCAGGGGCTTGCTGCTTTCCACTGTTACTCTAAGGCACCCATGCTGGCAGAGTGCCAGCAGTTTGGGCTTCCCCATAAACATTATGCTGAAAGAACATCAGAGAGATCAGAGAGGGCCAAGGAATCTTTTAAGTTAGAGAGCCAGATTTACCTTTCAAGCTACATCTATTACTGTCCACCACTGGTGCAAGCCCCCTCCCCCCCATCCGTAGCAGAGAGGAAGGAAGACTGCCAAATGAGAGTCTGTGAGGGAAGTAATGACCACACAACTGTAAGGTCAATGAGTTAATCAAGCTATTTTACACCACTAGCCTCTGTGGTTACCACCTGTGGCCTTGATAGTATTGACACAAAAGGTGCTTGGGAACGTGGGCATGGGGCATTTGCACTCGTAATTGTGGATACCTGGGCCCAAAGAGCGTGGGTGTATACATGTGTTAAGTGTGCATAGCTGTGCCTCGAAGCCACAGCAGCAGCACTAGCAGCACCACAGGGAGCAGAGTGA
>PVHY01014566.1:0-38160 GCA_004024945.1 Uropsilus gracilis | reverse complement strand
TCCTGATCTTTTGTACGCTTCACCTCCCCTGCCTTCTTCCCCCTCCTCCTCTCTCGTTCCATGGTTCAGTCCCATTGGTTGTTTTCATTTTTTATTTGTTTGATTTTCCCTATATCCCTCATATAAGTGAGACCATCCTGTACTTCTCTTTTTCTTTTTGGCTTATTTCTGCCAATATGAGTCTTTCTAGTTCCATCCATCCAGGTTGCTGCGAATGACATGTGTTTGTCCTCCTTGATGAATGCGTAGTATTCCATCGTGTGTATGTACCACATTTTTTTTAGCCAATCATCCGTTTGGGGATATTTGGTTTGTTTCCAATTTTTTGCAACTGTAAACAGGGCTGCAATGAACATGCGTGTACATGTGTCCTTTTGAATTAATGTCTTCATGTTCTCTGGGTATATTCCTAGTAGTGGGATTGCTGCGTCGAATGGTAAGTCCACATTCAATTGTTTGAGGGTCCTCCACACAGTCTTCCATAGTGGCTGGACCAGTTTGCACTCCCACCAGCAGTGTAAGAGAGTTCCTTAGAAAAACGACATTTTATTTTTTAATTTAAACTTTAACAATTGCCTTCCTTCCATAAATGACAGTATCAATAGAATCTGTGACTTTGCCACCCAGGGAAATCAGAATGTTGTAAATATCAAGAACATCTTTACTGTCACCAATACTTTAAAATTATGACAGCCAGAATCTTGTCATTTTTTTGTTTTGTAAATAATGAAGTAGGTATTATTAAATCATAAACAATATTTCCATAACTTATCCCAACATACCCAACTTCCTCTGTCACACCAAATACCTTATTTCATACATTCCAATACTAATCTAAAAGAGGGGGTCACTGGTTTAACCAGATAATCAAAGGGGTCCAGGACACAAAACAGATAAGGTCCCTTGACTATAAGAGAGTTCCTACCAAGAGGATGACTGGTTGTCAGTGGATGATGATGGCATTTGGCAGTCAGTGTGAAGTGATAAACATGGAGCTGAGGTGAGAAACTGTACATTTCAACCCTGTACAGTATTGTAAACAAATGTCCCCTCAACAGAAAATGGAGAAAAAAGGTTCCAACTAAGTAGAGGGAAATGAATCATATTTTTTTAAGTTTTTATGTTATAACAAGAAGGTAATAATAATTATTTTAAGTTTTGCAATAAGTAAAGAGAAAAATCAGAGAAACAGTTTCACTGATCCAGCAATGAGCTAAGTCCAGAGATGGACTAAGGAACTAATGACGTAGAAGTACATGACCACCCCAGCCTATTGGAGGCCAAACTCTTCTCACTGAATCCCAAGGATGGGGGGAGTACATGACCACCCCAGCCTATTGGAGGCCAAACTTTTCTCACTGAATCCCAAGGATGGGGGGAAAGGAGGAACAAAGCTGGCAGTGATTGACAACACAGGGGAAAGAGCTATTTTGTAGGGAACAGTAGGAGTTCTATTTTGATCACATTATTTAAGCTCTGCACCTAAACAGAGCTATCACATCCAGGTCAAGATGTAAAGTGGTTTGAGGGCAGATTCTTCAGAGAAAGGTAATGAAGGACCATTGATAAAACAACAGTAATGGGAACAGGAAAAAATCATTCTTTCCGACAGCACCAATAACACAGGCCCTTAATGGGAGAGAAGTAAAATGAGATGACTAAAGTCTTCAAGGAACCAAAAGAAGCTATCCTGAAGAATGTGAAGACTGAATTAACCAAGGCAAGAATGTAGAATCAATTATGGTGAAAGATGCAATCTACAAGACTAAGAGTCATGAACACAGTCTCCTGGGAGCTTACACAGGTATCAGCTGGGCCATGAATCACCACCTCTCTTGTTTCTGAAGGCAATACAATGAAAATGCATTCACCCTCTGGGGTTACTCTGCTCAAATCAGACCAGGCACTTTTTTCCTCTACTTTCATTTAGAATCTGAAGATTTTTTTTTTCTGGTTTACTTTGGGAGCATAAGATACAAAGCCCTTTTATAAACTCCATTTTCAGGAATTCCCAACACAATCCTCTTTCTTAGCTATTCTGAGGCAGATAAAGAATAAAGGAGTAAACTTTAGGATGTTTCCTCTCTGTTTTAAAGAAGTTAAATTAAAATGATTACATTGACCGGCAAGTCTTTAATTGAAAAGCCCAAAAAAGAATGAAGAGTCTGCTATTACTCAACTCTGTCAACTTGCAACGTGAAATCTAATTTAGCATTAGCCCTTTTGCTTGGAATGAGTAAACAGGGCAATTTTCACATTGTTTTAAATTTCACTGCAGCTGTAAAGTCTGGCAAACATTATTGGAGTAAAAGAGCCAAACATGGACTTCTGGGAGATTAATACAGTGTTACTGTATTGTTACATCATTTTTAAGAAACGCCCATACATTAATCTCAACACAATTTCTGAATAAAGATCCGACCAGTTTACAGCTATCAAATCATCACCCTTCCCTATTTAGGTATAAATGACAGTCCTTTAATTATAGCAAGGAATTCCAGATTCTTAAGAGATTAACCAAATCTGTCAATATTTACCCAATATTAAAGCTACTACTAATTATCTTTGGATACATTTTCTGATTCACCCAAATGCATATTATTTAAATCTGAAATGTCATCATGGAGATAGTCAACTGGCTCCATTAATCCAACTGATAGTCTAAGCCAGAAAAGCCCTCAGTAATGTAGCTTGCTGAATATTTCTTAATGAATTGATTTCAGTTGCTCATAAGTAATAATGCGTTGAACATAATTGCGTACAAATATTTTTTCCTCTGGCATAAAAAATACATCAAGTTCTTTCACACTTCAATAATAAAAAATCATATCGTAGAATTTCAAATCCTGTTTCTTTTTTTTCTTTTTATTAAATAATTTATATATATTTCACATCTTTTTATTCCCTGGGGTTCATCCACCACCTTCCCTCCCTGACCGCTCCCCCTCATCCCCACTCCTCCCCAGTCGTGTTCTTAAGTTTGGTTGTTAGCTTGTTTTGATTTTTCCTCCTGACCTTTTGTTTGTTTTTCCTATGTCCCATATTTGGTTTCTGTCTTTTTCTTTCTGATTTGTTCTGCTAATATGATTTCTTCTAGGTACATTCATGTTATCTCAAATTCATCATGTACGTTATTTTTAATTGATGAGTAATATTCCATAGTGTATATATACATCTTTTTCATCCATTCATCTGTCTTGGGACATATGGGTTGTTTCCATGTCCTTGTAATTACAAATAGTGCTGCAATAAACATCTGAGTACAGGTGTCCCTTTGTATAAGTATTGAGGTTTCCTTTGGGTAGATTCCCAGTAGAGCGATTACTGGGTCAAATGGTAGTTCCATTTTCAGTAGTTTGAGGGTCCTCCACCTGCTTTCCATAGTGACTTGCCCAGTTTACATTCCCACCAGCAGTGTTAAGAGTCTTCCTTTCTCTCCACATCCATGCCAGCACTTGTTGTTGCCCTTTTTTTTTTTTTTTTTTTGGATGTGGGCCATTCTTCCTAGTGTAAAATGGTATGTCATTGTGGTTTTGATTTGCATTTTCCTGATTGCTAGTGACATTGAACAATTTTTCATGTGCCTGGTGGCCATAAATCCTGTTCCTAAGTTTATGTCACAGGAAGTCCTCAATGGAAACAATCCTTCTCCCACACTGACCTCCACACAACATCTGAGCTGACCAAGTTAGAGCTAGTAAATTTCAGGGAATGCTTTTAATCAGGATAGAGATGCACACCAATTATTCTGGGCTATTGGTTACTGCAGCCAAAGTAAAAAACAAAAAAAAAAAACTTAATTTCTTGCTGATCACCCTTGCTATTTATCAGAAACATCATGGTCAACTGAAGTGCTAGAAGATTCCAAGGCAATCATTTTGGGAGGTAACTGTCCCATCCTAGAGGCCTACCCTCAGCATAGTCCAAGTGAACTTCCAAGAGTTCAAACCATCACAAATTTTTTTTTAAAGGGCTAAAAAAACTAAAAACTAAAGATGTTATTTCAAGCACATGCAACACTTAGGATCCAATTACTCTTTTTGATTTCATAAAAGTCACACAATAAACAGTCCCAATTTGTTCTTATTGCTTATCTATCTCTACTTTTGCAGAGAGCAAATAGACAATTTTATTTGGCTGCAGGAGGAAGAAAACTGACATTTTAAGCTTGAAAACATGCATCTTTTGAGGACCAGCTGTGAGGCTCTGGCTTGAGAATTTGGATAAGGATCTTGACTCTTCTTAAGTCTCAATTTCCTCACTTCTGAAATCAGACAGTTGACATGTGCTGGGCAGCTTGCTGTAAGCACACAATGGTTCATGTCATATGTGTACTAAGTTAGAGAAATACAACTCCACAGACTCCATGAAGGGAGTGTGCAGGAGAATTTCCTGAGATGAGTCATTTGTTCTGCTGACTAGATGCTAGCATGAAGGTGTCACTCCTTCAAAAAACTGACCCCTCAGTAAAAATAATCTAATTGATTCAATGAATATATGCCGATCATGGCAGTAGACCACAAGAGGCAGCAGTGTCCTTGGAATTAACATTCTAAAATTCAGATGAAGAAAAAAGGACATCAAATTATGTAAAGGATCACTTTTTTTTACTTATTTTTATTTATTATATTATTTTGAGACTAGATCTTGCTATGTTGCCCGGGGTACTGCAGACTCAAGCGATCCCCAGCCTCAACCTCCCAGGAAGCTGAGATTACAGGCACCTGCTACAGTGCCCAGTTGCTTTTTTGAGACCAGGTCTCACTATGTTGCCCAGAGTAGTCTCAGTCCCACGAACTCAAGCGATCCCCAGGCTCAGCCTCCCAGGTAGCTGGGATTATAGGAGCTTACCACTGTCCCTGGCTGCTTTTTCGAGACCAGGTCTCACTATGTTGCCCAGGGTAGTCTCAAATCCGCGAACTCAAGCAATCCCAAGTCTCTTGCCTCCCAGCACTTGGACAACAGGCACGTGCCACCACGCCCGGCAGGATCACTTTTACTGAGTGACCAACTGTAATGTCCAGATTACTTGTAGCATAGACTTTGGTGTGTTTTTTAAGTTTTTTTTGTTTGTTCATTTTTTTATTGATCATTTTGTTGTTTGCATATTTCTATTACATCATTGCATTCCCCAGGGTTCTCTCTCCACTTTATCGCCTTTGAACCTTCATTTTGATCTTCTTGCACTCCTCCCTTCCCTAATTTCCCCCTCTTTCCTCTCCCTCCCTAGCTGCTTGTCCCAATTCTGTTGTTAGCTTATTTTGATTTTTTCTTGGTCTTTTGTTTGTTACCCCTCTATCCTGCATATAGGTGAAAGCCTATAGTTTCTGTCATTTATGACTTACTTTCTGACTTACTTCTGCTAATATGATTCCTTTGAGGTCCATCCATGTTATCACAAATATATCATATATTTGTTGATTTTGATTGCAGAATAATATTCCTTTGTGAAAATATACCAGATCTTTTTCAACCATTCCTCAGTTTTAGGGCATTTTGGTTGGTTCCAGATGCTGGCTATTGTAAATAATGCTGCGATAAACACCCAAATACAAGCATCTTTTTGAATTAGTGCTTTTTGTAACCTTTGGGTAGATTCCCAGCAGTGGGATGCTGGATCAAATGGTCATTCCATTTTGAGCAGTTTGAAGGTCCTCCACACTGCTCTGTAGCACAGACTTTGAATGAGGAGAATTTGGGAAAGTATCAGCAGTTGGCTAATGGCCTCAGGTTATCAAAATTCAAGTCCAGACCCTGGCTATTTGCTTTTGTCTTGCTTGGTTTTGTTTCTCTTAGCCTCATACCTTCTCAATGGGCACAGCTGTTGTTAAATGACAACAACAACTTCACTCACCTATCAACACACTCCTCACAGAGGAGAAGAGCAAAGAATCTGAACTTGCAAAGGAGTCTGTTTTACTAAAACCTCAAGGGTCCAACACATGGACACATAGCCTCTTTGTGAGAAAGTTAGGGGCCTGTGTTTGTGAATGCGGGGCGGTATCTACTGGAGGAACCCAAAGTTATGAGGCATGTGGACCTTCACTGACATATACGACCCACAGAACACCTCAGAACACCCGCGGTGACAGGTGAAAGGCTGGACATGTAGGACCACCCGCATCTAGACCTCAAACTGTCAAGAATGCCTGTGGCTTGCGAAGACATATCACAACCCTTAGTCGAATTTCCTGAAGCACAGCAACCCTGGGAGAGCCTCTTCATGGGAATCTAAAATCATATCCTTCTTAGAATCTCTCATAATGAATATCTATTCCAACTCAGTCCAACTCAGTTCACTTGAATAAGTAGTATTTCCATCTACACCACAGGAAGATATGATTGCCCAGGTATATTGTTAGGATTTTTTTAAGTACAAAAATCTTGTTAGTGTCTCTAGAATGTGAACCTGTGATCCACCATTGGACTTTCTTTTAGGACAAGGCTTCAGACAATCAAGTCACAAAACAAATTCCTTGACACTTCAACCGTTTTTCCTCAGTAATATCAAAGCTTTGACTTCCAAGGTGAGAGGGGAATGGATTAATGGCAGATGTCATCATTCCCTCCTTGCAAAGGGAGAGACTAGGAGAGCTGTTCTAGCCTTCCCGTTCACTGTGAACAGGCTTCCCATACTTTACCAGTCTTGCAAAAACACTGAAAGTCAGGCTTCTGATAACATTGTACAGCTGCTACACATAATTTACTGAACAAAAATGAAAAGTAATCAACTGAAAGAGGTACCAGAAAATCCACCCAAATTCTTAAAGGTGACTTTTTTTCAAAAACCACAAATCAAGTAATATTTTTGTTCAGAGTCAAAACAGGCCTAAAAATAACTTTAAAAATATTAGTTATTCATGTTTCTTCAAGGCAGAAACATTGTATATTGTCCTACAAGAATTTACTTCAACCACTCTCCTGAAAGGAAGATACTGAAGTTACTAAGAAAACAGTACAAGTGAAGGATGAGGTTTTATCACATCAGTAAGTTTTCTCTCTTTTTCCTCCAACCCCCCCCCATTTTTTTTTCAGGATCATTTATTTTATCTGGGCAAAATGAAACAAACTGCTCTCTTGAAGCAAGTAAAGAAAATCTATACAACATTCCATTCAGAAAACCTTCAATGTACTCTCCTCCCATCTCTCCTCAGAACTCGTTCTATGAGTAATTTTCTATGAAATAACTTTATTTTAGCATTGGATGGTCTCAGGAGTTCAAACACTATAGACAAGGACAACGAAATCCATCTAATTAAGCTTTTATCAAACAGTTTCTCTGTAGGAAGTGTTGTGTGAGGCTTGAGGTGTGAAGTTACAAAGGTAAGTAAGATACTTTGTGTGCTTATTCAGTTCTGAGGAAGATGAAAATTACATACTCAACTTCAAGTCAGACCAGATCATGGAATATGGAAGACAAAGCAAAGACAAACCAATAAGAAAGGGACTACTGAGGAAAAATGCTTTCAATTACACTCAGGAACCACACCATGTTTCACTGTAAGAGATCCTCCCCCCAGAATAATAGTTTAACTAATTATTCAGAGTTTGGGGGGTTTTTTTGGTTTTGGTTTTTTGGGGGTTTTTGTTGTTGTTGTTGTTGTTGTTGTTTTAGTCACCTAAACATCATGAAAGAGTTGCTTGACTCTGCAAGTGAAACAGCAAGGTGAGAAATTATCCCTATGTATTATCGAAAAAAGTTTAAGATGTTAATTAAAACATTAATAAGTTAAGAGTTTTTTAATTGAAACTGCTAGCTCAGAAATATTGATGGAGGCCGGGCATGGTGGCACATGCCTGTAAGTGGCAGTCTAGGAAGTCGCAGCTGGAACCAGGGATGGTGGTTCAAGTCCTACTAGGGGCAACGTAGTGAGACCTGGTTCCAAAAAATAGCTGGGTGTGGTGGCACAGGTTTGTAATCCCAGTTATCTGGGAAGCTGAGGCTGGGGATCGCCTGAGTCCGTGGTACCCCACGCAACGTGAGCCTGCAGTTCCACGGGCAAAAATAGTGAGACCTAGTTTCAAAAAAAAAGAAAGAAAGAAATATGATGGAAAAATCACAATCAATATATTATGCCTATTCCTTGGTTATCAAATATTTAGTAAGAACACAACTAGATAGTATGGCAAAGAGAATACATCACGTCCACAGCCTGAAGGAAGTTTGGAAAATAATAGATTCAGAAAAAACACACAATCAAGGCTTACATTAAGGTCTTGATATAGGATAGTTCAACAACATTTACTGAAGGGCCAAAGGAACAAAGGAATGAAGAAAAGAATGATTAGCCAAACCTGTCCTGAGATCACTTACTTGGTTATAGTCTCCAAAGTAGATTATCAAATTCTGTTCACAGATATTTTTTTCAAGGAAAAAACACTTACACGGGCAGCAGAGAACTCAAGTGTACCTACCTTAACCCTTGCTGATGCACCTTTTTCTCAAGGAAAATCAGAGAATAGTATTAGCTATCTTTGCTTTCTGTCTTTCCTGTTCATATACGTGGTGGCTCTCCCCTGCTCCCTCCAGAACTGGACACTGGTAAGACATACTTCGGTCAAGACTTTGTTTTCTATTAGAAGGGCTACCAGGGTAGAAGATATCTTGGATGACATCTCTCTAAGTTTGGGTGTCAATTTATATTAGATACACAGCATGAATTAAAATAAAAACATTCCATTATATCAACTACTAATACCTGGGTTCTTTTGTTACTGAAGCATAATCTAGCTTTTTCTGGCTCAGGCACACACTATTAAACACAAAAATGCCATTCCATTTCCCCTGTACCTCATATCAAACACGCCACAGCTGCCCAACACAATCTCAAATAGGCTGTCATTCAAATATTCACCATCAATTTGTTTGAAAACAAAGTGTTTGAGCAGGAAGGGGGCGGGGAGAATGGCAGAAAGGAGGAAGGAAAGTTTAAGAAATGAAAGAAAGAGAAGTTCCCACCATTCTAACTTTTCGTCCAATAGATTCCACCCCAATTCCAATTTTTCTTCTCCATAACTGACAAGAACATGGAATTAATAAGACTAGTGAAGTTTGCCATGGGAAATCAATAATCAGATGAAGTGAAATACTGAAGCGAAATTGCAGGATTGGTGTTGACCCTAGGTAGAAATTATAGGGCTACTCCTTGTGAAAAACAAAACTCTGGTGGGTCCCTTAAAATAAAGAAAGCAACACAGTTTTTTATGTCTTAAATTCCATGACATAAATCAAGTGGGAAATTCCAACTCCACCCTCATGAGCCCTGGGAGAAAATCTAGTAATAAAACATCTAATAGACAGTTGAGGCATTTCTACAGCATGCAGACAAATTTCCTAGATCTGATTTACTTGGTTTATTTACTTTGAGGGTTGGGAAGATACGTAGGCCTTGATAAATACGTAAAATCTTCACCATGGGATTTTTCATCCCTCTATATTTCCTAGTTATTTCATTTTCAGCATCAGGACAGGTCTTTTTAAATAAAACAAACAAATGTATTCAATGAACACAAACATATTTAGTTTTGAAGTTTTGTTATAAATTTCAAAGAATAAGGTATGACTCATCAAGCATTTCTCACACTATCATCAAAAAAGGCATTGGAATTCACTTCCCATGGAATACAGTAGATGATCATGGGTTCCTTGATGGTGGGTGTGGCACAATGACATACATCTGGAAAGGCATAAACCTATAGCCCTAAACCATAGGCAGCATTGTTAAACAATGTTGCCACAATAAAAATTTAATATGATTAAAAACAAACAAAAATAATTATTTTAAAACATAGAATAAGAATGGAATTAACTGAGTAACAAACATAAAGTCTCAGTTCCCACCTGTATGGGTACATACATATTGATTCATTGACTCTTCGTCAATGTTCTTAATATAATTAACCTCTTCTCTTGATGGTATGTCTAGTATCTATTATATTTGCTCAGTTACACGCAAGATTTTATAATAAGGAGTCTAACGTCTGTTAATCAAGAATTGTCCTCATTTATTTTAATTGACTTGCATCTCAACTTCTATTTCCTCACTTCCTCCAGGCAAATCTTATTATTTCTTCCTATTTGGGGTGTTCGTCCTTTTCCCCCCACTCCATTCTCTCTATTTTTAGCAGAGTTTTTTCCATCTTATTTGTCCCTTTTGAGCAGTCTTATTATAACAAACAAGCAAATAAAGAGGTTAGGATTGTCTAAAACAGCATGTTTTTCAGAGTAAACAATGAGACAACATAGTAATGATACTGATTTGTACTAAGTCTCTCAGGAAAATCACTCTCTTTCCTTCATAATAAGACCTTACGTTTCCGCTTTCATCTTTAAGCAGCAAGAAAACAAAAGGCAAATTTGAAGTTAGCTCTGCAAAGCTTAATAACACATCACACAGTGGCGCAGACATGGGTAACCTGGAAATGTTCATTAGCTGAAATCTTTTCATGGATTTATCCTTTTTGTTTCCGGACACACCATACAAGGAGTTCCCAGATTTTGCCAGGGTAGAAAAAGATGAATCTTTGTTAGGTATTTGGGGTTGTGTGATTGCTGCTGCATTTTAGGGGTGAAGGCAAGAGAAAGAAGAGTATTTTTAAGTCCCTGTGGATAACCTGCAGCAACACCATGCTTGGGGAGGTGGCATTTGGGAAGAGAACACTTATTTCACACTTTCCTGTCCACTTTCCCTAGAAGATTTGGAAAGAGAACAGCACGTCCTTGGAATTGATGATCTGAGTCCTGTGAGGGAGCTTGCTCCAGCTTCAGCAATGAGAAATACGCACAAAGCCACCTTGTGCGGGGCCTCTGATCGCTCGGGTTTCAGTTCAGATGTAGAAAAGAATGGTTAGCATTTTCCCAGGGTCTCAGCCAAACTTTTTATTTTACCTGCTCATTCTCCATTTGAGAAGCAAGGTCCACTCCAAGCCTTTATAACTATTAACAGAGATATGTGAGTTAGGGCAAAACATCAAAAATATTTTTTCAAATAGAGAAAGCAGTGGTATTCCAATTCTACAAAACTCAAATGAGTGATGAAAAAATACAGAATGGGACAGACTTCAGTTTAGGCTATGTTGAAACCCTTGTGTCTGTGGGGGTCTCGATTGACCAGAATTCCCTGTCCCTATGAACACTCAGTAAGTGAATGGGATGAAGGAATGAATCCAAAGATCTAGGATGACTTTTAAGTACTTAAAGATCAGTTTATGAAAAAATAGCCCCTGGCTGAAGTTAGTATGTGGACATAGATTTGCATCTCAGATTTTTACCCTCCCTATTATCAATTTATATGTTGTGGACTTAAAGATCAGGGTAACGGTTGTTAGAATAAATTAATATTTTCTAGAGAGTCCTTCCAACTCATTACATGCACAAAGTTAGCATCATCTTTCATGTAGGCAAAACCCCAAAAGTTATACAAAGGCAACTTAATGTAACCAACTTTCCACTTTAACCGTCTAAATTATTTCAGTAACTTTGGAGTTACCACCAATGACTACAAGGGAAAAGTTAGCTTCTCTTCATGTATTTCTTAAAAACAGGAAATTTCATAGAAATACCCCCCAACTTTGGTCATGACTGAGTCACAAGTTCAATGCCACTCAATCTTTGGCAAGGAGGAGGAAAGAGTGAACAGGCTTAACAGGAGGGACTGAATATATTAAGGAGGTAGCCACAGTTCAGGGTGGTGGAGACTGGATGCCACAGTCCAACACAATGACCATCCATCCCAAACACCTATCAGTTTCCCTGGCAACTTTTTTAAATTGACCTTCTGTAGGTGAACATTGCAGTGAAACACACAATCCAAACCACCCAGTAAGATAATGAAACAACGTTCCATTCCCACAACAGGTTACTTATTTTTGGTCGAACTGGGAAGAGCACCAAGCTCAGGCTATCTAAGTAAGCTAGTAGTAAGTGTTGCTTTCCCCAGTAAATGATGCACATATGGATGGGTTTCAATAGAGACAGGCACCTAGCTTCCCATCACATGCATTGAACACATCATTGCTTAGACTGGTTTGGCTTTGGTTTTTTGAACCTACTAGTAAGTCTGGAGGGTGAAACAACTGGGGAAGGTAGAGGGAGAAGATGAAAGAGGTTGAGCAGAAGGAATTTGGGTCACATTAATATGTATGGGGAAACAAATCTAAATCTTTCATTTAGCCTAACAGAGGCTACAAATCGGGTCCCTCTACCTCTCTGAGGGCATTTTCTATTCCTGCCCTCGCTCTCCCTCTGCTCCCCCCAAGCCAGCTTCCTTCTCATTCCCATAACCACAGGGGCTGGTATCCCTGCTGTTTTTAATGGCTTTCTCCCTTCTTCCTCTCAGGCCTGTGTTCAGATGTCACCATGACAATAACCACCTTAAATTCATAGCCTATCTTCTTCTCAAAGAGTCCCTGTCTCCACTGCCTGGTTTTATTTATCTCCATAACATTTGTCACTGCCTGACCTACTTTTTTTGGTCTTTATTCCCTGGAAAATAAATTTCCTGAAGGCAGGATCCCTGGAAGTTACAAAAGTTCTGGCATAAAATAGGTGCTCAATAAATTCTTGCTGAATGGATGAAAATGGGACCATAACAGGAAAAAAAAAAAAAAGGATCCATTCAAGACTTGAGTAGACCATGGAGATCAAGACACCAGGAAGTATTTTAACAGAGTAGTACATTTTCTTTTCTTTCTTGAAATCAAAAGTGAAAATAACTATACCACCGCTGAGGATGTTTGCTTCTGCTCACCCAAATGATACAGAAAATTCATTTTCAAAATATAAAATAATATACTGACTTATTATGTTTCAAGGTAAACTGCAAGGAGTCAAATCAAACCATTTTGATAGACTTAATAGTCAATACCAAACAATCATACAACATAGAAAACCATTTATCTCCCTCCCCTCCCCTCTTTCCCTTTTTTTAAATGAGAAACTGGTTTAGAATGGCAGGGGTGGTAGCCTGTCAAGAATACATTCCTGGGACTCCTCGTTCCTAAGTCAACAGTGTTCTACTGCTGTCTTTATTCAAGAGCATTTGCAAGTCAGTTTCACAGACATTCAAAAGTATATCTTGTCCTTTTGTACAGATGAGGAAGCAGGCTGCTAACTTAGGCTGAGTGACTCAGTCTACACAGATTGAAGCAGAACGCACACAAAGTCTTCAGTTTCTTTTCTGGCATATGCTCAGGCCGTGCCCTGCTCTGAGCCCAAAGTGAAAATGCCAACACCACTGCAAGATCTCCATGCACTCAGACCCCAGAGCTACGAAAGATGCTCTCTTAATCACCCACCAGCTTAAATGCTTCCCAAGGACAGAACCAGGAGAAAGTTATTTAGGTGCTGCCCAATACATGTGATTTCCAGGGAACATCAATTCAGGAATCTTGGATTAAAGGTCACCCAAGCCCAACAGTCCCCAATCAAGACAGGTAGTAATTTCCTTGACATTGTCTCTTCTTTTTTTTTTTTTTTTGAGACTAGGTCTCGCTATTTTTGCCCATCACTTCTATGCTCGCTTCCACTCCCAATCTCAGGAAATCCCATGGGTTTAAATAAATACCAAGGCCAAGTGTACAATTTGCACAGCTTTTCCAGCCTGCAGAGAAGTATGATAGAGATTTTCAGATTAGGTTTAGTCTACAAGAGGTCTTTATTCTGAACCGCCTATATGAAATTTAAGAATTTAACAGGTTCCAAGCAAATGAATATTTCATTCTCATTTTATAGTATAATAAAAAGTCCTTTTCATTGGGAGGGTTTAAATGTAACCCAAGAACCTCACTTCTGATACTATCAGACTGCCACAGCCAGGCTCCTATTGAAATTGTTCATTCCTCAACGTACCACAACAAGGTACTCAACATTTCTCTCCTGCCAGCGCCAACAGCGCCTGATCACACAAGCTGTCAATAATACATAAAACAGAACCAATTTTGGCAGAGAGCACTTCGGAAATGGAGGGAAAATTCCTTATGTCGCTACTTTAAAACTACATGAACTAAGTCACAAAGAGCATTCGGTTCCAGACACAAGGATAAAAAGCTGCCCTCACATATAAGGTTTCCACGCCTATATATTTATGCCTATATATTTCAGACTCAAGGCTAGTTGATGTTATTCCAAAATTGCTGTTATTTTTCCTAAGGACATAATAAAACTAGCTCCCAAGATAATGCAATTGAAAGGGTTCTAGCACATTCATCTCCTAAAATGAAAATGTCTGAGTTAGCTACAAAAATACATTTAATAATGTGATAGTTTAATAACAAGCAATTTTTTTGAGACTAAGTCTCACTATGTTGTCTGGGGTAGTTCGGATCCAGGATCAGATCTGAGTAGTCCGGATCTGGAAGACTGAAGACTCAGGCGATCCCCAGCCTCAGCATCCCAGGTAGCTGAGATTACAGGAACGTGCCACCAAGCCCAGCTATTTTTTTAAGACTAGGTCTCGCTATGTTGCCTGAGGCAGGTCTTGAACCCACGGACTCAAGTGATTCCTAGCCTTGGCCTCCCTTCCTAGGCTGGGATTAAAAGCGTGAGCCATCGTACCTGGCCCAATATAAGCAATTTTAATATAAACTTCTAAAATGTCATTTAAATTATAAATGTAATAACAGGGCATTTTATACTGTATCATCAATAAAAGGAAAGCTCCTTTCTTTTTAGATTAGCATCTGCAGGTCTTTCCCATTGACAGTTTATGTTCACACAGATAAGTTGATGATAATGAAAGCGATTCAGTTGATAGGTTGCAGAGGTCAAAATAAAAGCATCTTGCTTTTGTTCTACGGATTTAAAGCCACAACATTTATCATAACCAATAAAGCTTTCAATAACAGTATGACTCTATTCTGTGGGAGAAACTCTGATTTTTTTTTTTTTTTTCATTTCCAGCAGTTTTCAGTCACTTGGTCTCCATCACAGGAAGAACTATACATCAGTGAGTAACTAGAACACTCGTCTGTGTAAGCGGCCCAGTCCTTCTCACCAGGTATGTTCAAAGAGGCTGCCCTTTAAGACCTCTAATGAGGTTCCTCTATCAAAGAACATGCCCCAGCCAGCCCCCACTCCCACACAGCATCCACTGAAGCACACTGTATGGTGGGAAAGGGACATTCCTGGAGAGCAGAATGGAATTATTGCCATTCACTACCTGCAAGAGCTGCCACATACCATCCTCTCCCAAAGGGAACAAAGACAGAGCCCAGACCTCCTGCCACTTTTCTCACAAGCAGGTAGGAGAGTGGACACTGAATGAAGAAAGTCAGAGAAGACAGGCAGCCAGTGAGAAAAAAGGAGTCTTTATCTGGTATCTTACCTTTGAATGTGCTATGCAGTCATATCCAACTTGCCTTTAGCAGATTCAACAAAAACGACAGGACTTGATGGAGAAATAAAAGAGAAAAATGGCTTTTTGAACAGTGTGGACATTTTACTGAGTAAGCACATGGCACTGGATAAGAAGGAAGAAGACTGCCCTTTCCCTTCAATCCAGCTGAGTCCCCCTGTGTCTCTCCTAGTATAAAATCTCATCAAGCTGAAAGTGATGCCAGGAGCTAAAGACACTTACTTTTCCTTCAGCTTGAGCCCAAAAGAAAACTAGCTATTCTGACAAACTAGGTTCTGATAAACAGCATTCTTTGCCACTCTTCAAATATGCTAAATGTCCTACCCAGAACCTTTGCACATGCTGTTTCCGCTGGGAAGAGCTTCTATCCCAAATGGTCCACAAGACTCATTTCCTTATTTTCTTCATGTTTTTACATTAAAGTCATGTTCTCAGTGAGGGAAATCTTACTGGTGGCTTCAATCTAGAGTTTATCAATCTCCCACCACTTTATTTCTTCTCTGCTTTATTTTCCTCCATGGCACTGAATACTAATTCGCACAGTATACACTGTATTTATTTTTCTTATTTGTGATCGCCTCCAAGTAGAAGGTAAGTTTTATGAGGTCAGAAATTCTTTTTATTGTTTTGTTCACTGTAGTATCTCCAATACCAGGGCCCATGTTAATATCTATCGATAAACTGTCGTAACTGCTCTTACGTTGGGAGGACGGGCACACTAAATTTTCATGGTGGCCAACAGTTCTCATTCACCAGGTGGGACATTCTCAAGAGAAAGTCAAGGAGCACATTTTCAAAAGTATGCTTTTAAAATAAATTTAGGTGTAAGAGGAGTTACAAATACACCATTTGCCCTGCTTGCCTTCATATAACCATTTTATTCAACTACAGTGCATTTATCAAAATGAAGAAATCTACAATGGGATGATTCTATAAACACAGAACTTATTCAGATTTCACCAGCTTTTGGTCATTGTTTTTAGTCACCATGATCCCTTTGTTGCCTCCAAACTGTTCAATCTTTCCTTGTTTCTCATAATCTTTGAAAAATACTTAGTGAGATGTTCCACACAATGTGCCTGAATTAGGGTCTGTCCGATGCTTTCCTATGACTTACTGAGGGTACTGATTTTGGAAAACAGAAATGGAGCTCCCTTAATGCATCATCCCAGAAGACATATAAGATCAACCATCACTGCTCTTGTTAGTGACCCTGAATATTGAGTCAAGGTGGTACAGTGTCTCCTGTATAGTCACTGCTTTCCTCTTTGCCGTTATCCATTTGTTAGAAATCAGTACCTTTTTTAAAATTAATTTGTTTTTTATTTGTTTTCTTTTACATCATTATCTACCCGGGGGTTTTCCCACCACCTTATCTCCCATGAATCACTGTCTTAGTCTTTTGTGCCCCTCCCACTCCCACTTCGCTCCCCCCCCCTTGCTCCATGTTTCAATTTTGCTGAGAGTTTTAAATTTTTCTTGTCTGTTCACCTGTTTTCCCTTTATCCCTCCTATAAGTGAGAGCATCCAGTATTTCTCTTTTTCTTTCTGATTTATTTCTGCTAGCATGATTCCTTCTAGCTTTATCCATGTTGCCACAAATGACATGTCTGTCTTTTTTGATTGATGAATAATATTCCATCTTGTACATACAGGAGGGTCAGGAGTACTTTTAGCTACCCATCATGTTTGCTTTCTGCGCTGACTTTACAACCTAATACCTGCAAGAAGGCACCTTTACTTGCATTCAATCACCAAGAGAAGATAAGGAATAGAAAATAAAAGTGATACGTCAAAAATGGGAACAAAAATCAGACATGTAACATTGTTTCTGTGACACAATCAACATAAACTTTCTGAAAAACATTTGAGCACAACAAACAAGTAGAGCGTTTAGGATTAAAATATTTTCCCAATAGGGTAGTGGTTAAACATCAAGTGTGTTGGATCCAAGGAAAATTCCCATTCTGTATCCAAAAAATTTCTTGATTTTTGCAACTAGGTCATACCCTTTAGTCTAGTAATTGTGTTTAACCAATAACATTTCTTACCAGATTTGCAGACAGAATAAAGAATATCCAACACCACTCACTGTCTTCGAGATTTTACTATATCAAGGAATCCTCAATTTGTAGCTCATGCACATAACCTCCTAGACCAAAGACCATATCAAAGCCATCCCTGGCACTAGATGTGGCCACTGGATTAAATTCCAGTTAAGAAAAAAGTAGGTGAAAGGCTACCAGTGTCAGAACCAAGGATGAATGGAGATTTGCTGGGATTGGTGGAGAAAGACCCATGAGATACCAACACACAATTTTTGTCATCCTGAACAAACACTGAACATGTTATAAACTCAGCATTTCCCCGCAGTAGCTTAGAATCAGTCCACTGAGAAGGAGGGAATCCATGCTTACAGGTTTATCTTCTTCAGAAAAGGAAATCAAAGTTCAGAAATATTAAGTAACCTGCTAAATTCCTAACTGGTCAAGAATGAAGCTGGGTGGCACTGAATGTTACACTGCCAACTGACTTGCCAACCAATCTCATCAAAAAAAAAAAAAAATGGAGCTGGGATTGGTTCAATATTTCTAGATCTTATTGATCAGTGTATCAATTCACTGGTTACATATTATTTCCTTTTTTGACATTTACCTCTTGCTCCTCAAAATTATCTGAATCAAACTCACACTAATAATACTTTCAGTGTTCAAGATGACAAAAATGTTAAAGAACTTCTTCCATCAACCCCAGCAGTTCTCGATTCATCCTTGGTTCTGACACTGGTAGGTGCCTTCAAATAGCTTGCATTACAAAGAAAATCCATTAGGCTATTTGGTAGACTTATTTATAACCCTTTTCGTGAGAAAGGAGAAGTGAGATCCTAAAGAACACTGACCTACTGAAGGTTCCAAATACATTCTTTTTTTGAGCTCACTTCCTGGAAGCCAGCTACACAATCTGCATTGCTCTTTTATACCTCACTACCCAGTTTTAGAATTTTCTTTCAGAAAAAACAAATAAGAGCAGTCTACCGAGTTTCCATGGGAACATTTTTTTTTTTTTGCTCTCCTTTCTAGAACACTTGCATATGCAAAGTGCGTTCTAGCTCTGTAACAAATGTAAACACCCATAGGACAAACTTGGCAGTCATCAGCCATAAAATTAAATTTTTTAAAAATTTGTTGCAACAGACATTTAGGAAAACCCATAGTAATGATTTTCTCCATCACTCAAAACACCAAAAAAAAATTTCTGAATTATCAATGTAGTGTGCATAAGTTGCACAGACAACGAATACTCTCAATCCAAAATGACTTTGCCTAGGAGGGAGCTAACATTTGCATTAATTTCTCAGCAAAGAAGTATAAACTGAAGCGCTATGGAATGAAAACAGATGTTCAATGCATGTATGCAGATAAGAATTCTTCTCTAGCCTGCTTATCGTTAACAGATGAAGGAAGTGTATTCATTAAGGAAACAAAGCTGACCCAAGTAGAACTAAGCCAGATCACAATTATCCATCAACCCAGAATACAACTGAATTTCTCCAATTTCCAAAGGATAGAGAAGTGAAATATATTGGAAAACTGAAAGTGCAATTTCAAAATATCTTAAGAGAAGTCGTCTCACTTGCTCATGCAAAAGGGATGTATTTCTTCCCTCAGTTCACGTCTACCCAGAAATAAACTTTTTTATTCCTTTTTTTCTTAAATTCCCAGATTTTTTTTATTTTTTATAGAAGCTCTGCTACATTCCCAAGTCTATAAAGCTGAGTGGAAACACTAGTTTTAGTCAACCACAAGTAATCCCTGGTTATATCTTGTGGATTTTGGAGAAAAAGAACATAAAACTCCATACATCCAAAACCCCACCTACCATCTTCTCTCTTGAACATCTGAAACACAAACCAAATCCTGGCTGCTCTTTCTGCTTTGCTACAAATCACCACAAAGGCCATCGACCAGGCTATCCATTTTTCAATCCCCTCCTTTCCTATCACCTACACTTCACAGGGAGTGTTGAGGACTCCATGATAACCAAGAAAGTAGACCTACTACAAAAGTGCTGCCAAGGCAACATTTTCTCACCTCCCACTCACCAATCACTGCCCTAGAGTCTGGCTCCTATCTCACCATCTCCACAGAGTCAGTTCCAGCACCATCTCCACCAGCTTTCAATAACTGAGGCCAACAGTTATTTTTCTGTTTATTATTAGCCCTCATGGTAGCGTTTGGAAATTATTTACCCTTTCCTTCCTGAAAACTTCTATTTCTCTCACCTTCCACATTCAGCCACTAAGTCTCACAGTTTCAAGTCCCTACTCACTCATTCACCCCCACTGTGGTACTCATCAACACCTTTTATCCATATTCCTGTCATAATCCATTGTGTCCCTGCTTCAGTGTTGGACACCAGAATCATTCTTCTGTCACCATCAAGGTCATCTTCCCAAAGCTTCAAATAAATATGTCCCTTCCCTAGTTTTTAGTTATTCTCCATTGTTTATAGATAAAAATCAGAGCGCCATTTAAAAAAATACTAATAAAAGTGCCCCTCTCCATTTCACAGGAGTGGAAAGTCACAAAGTTGGGGTTTCAACCTCACAGCAAAGCTATAATTTGAAGGAGAGGAAATGGTCTTCAGAGGCCTTCAGCAGATAACTGTTCACAAAGAGTATCTTCTATATTGAATGACACAGGGAACGAATTGGAGAAGACAGTCAACAATGAGAAGATGCGGATAGACTCCAAATGAACACAGACTGGCTGCCCAATGCAAAGTTAAGACTGAACACCTACCACGGCTCGCTATATCCCAGGGTCACAGAAAAGGACAAGGCCACAGAAAACAAAGAGACCAAAGGACTCAACATAGATCAACAAACAACAAGGAGAGAGGGGTCTGAGTGAACAGAGAGGGTGTCAGTGGGAGGGGAAGGCATTCCAATAACCATTTGCTGCTATTGTAAGAAATCTAAAGCATGAGTAAAATTAAAATTAAAAGAAATAAAATAAAAATAAAAAATGCTAATAGTAGTTAACACCATTGGGCACTTGCAGCTATGTCAAGCACTTGGACGATGAGCTTGCATGTATTATTTTATTTAACCCTAGTGGTGACTCATAAAAATGCCCTAACCATTTTGCAAATGATGAGCTAAGGCCCAGAGAAGTCAAGTTAGCCCCCCCACAGTCACAGAGCCAAGCTTTGAACTCTGACTCTAGAGTCCAGACCTTGCTGTCCTGAATAAGGCCTTCGCTGACAGGACCCAAGATCCTTTCTCCCCACAGCCTTCAAAAGCAATCCTGCTGCTTCCTAAATGTACTCTGCTTCCACAAGCCCTGATGCATCTGCTGAAGCTGCTGTCACCATCTAGAGAGGCCTTCACCGGTCCTTGCACTCCCCTCTCATTATCCTCATCTTCCCCATTCAATGGACAATGCTGGCTTCATTTTCCAGACTCAATCTAACACCCGCGTCCTCAGAGATGCTGATCTCTACCAGGGAGAAATGTTGGCTCCTTTCTTTGTGGCTCCAAAGAACCCTGCACAGGCTCCAGGTGGAATTCCCTAATACTTTGTGATAATCTGGAGTTCTGATGAAAATATTCACTCTCCGCCCAGCGTGCACGGAATGTCTCTCCCTGTTCCACTGACTTTGGGCTTGGCCACATCCTTGCTCTGGCAGTGGAATGTGAGTAGATGTGACATAACAGGAGACTTTATATCCGTTGCATGACTTGGCTGGGCTCGGATGCACCTGTCATTCATTTGCCATGAGGACAGCATCCCTTGGGTAGCTTTGGGGCCAAGGAGAACAAAGAGACACATGAAACAGGCTTGAACCCAAGCCATAGCCTTCAGCCAAGTGCAGCCGACCCAGAACTTGGAGCAATTTGGCTCCAGGTGACCCCTGGACCCACGAGCAAGAGGAAAAGTACTGTTGCTTCTCCCACTGAGTTTTCAGACTGATGTAGACACTGGATCATTGGATCAACGGTTTATTACAAGTAATAGACATTACTTTTAATTTCATGCATTTGTTTGCTTGTCCTGAAGACTGATCGCAATGTTTTGACTAGTGAAAGTTCTTTAGAATTTTTCAAGTTATGGGAGAATAAATCCACATATCACAACACCTATCCTTTCGAAGGTGAAATTCAGAACTTTTTACCATTATCGCTAAGTACTATGAAGTGGGCAAACATCACAATCTAATTGTATTTTCGTTATGTCAAAAAGAAAAACTCATAGCACTTTTCAGTCTCTCAGCAGATTTTGGTAAGTGAACAACTTCATGAATGAAAATTTAGACAATGCTTAGAAATGTTGCCTAGCAAGAGAATTCAAATATTGTAGAAAAAATATTGTAGACACTTTTTAGAAGAGTCTCTGCTAGAATATTTTAAAGTCATATTTTTAAAACAAACATTTCCCAAGATTGATGACATGCAAGGTCATTTGTGGGTTAATTTTTTTTTCTTTTTTTTTTTTCCATTTGTGGGTGAATTTTCAAGCTACAGATCAAAGATGGCTCCATTAAGTCATAAAATATTCGTCAGGAAAAAGAACCACCTCACAGAGTTCAAAGCTATAGGTAGCTGAGAATCTATTTTTTGCAGGAAAACAACCACCACAATCACAACTCTTGGCCAAATGCTAGACACAGAAACTTGAAATTTCTAATAACAGGAACCTCAGCTTCAAACGTCAGCAGGTCCATACTAAAAAATATAAATGTCAAAATCCCAAAGAACAGTAGGATTGAAAATCCTATTCTTGTTGTCTAATTGACATGATAAACACTGCTATTCTTGTTTCTTTTTTAGATAAGAAAACTATATTTTTATAAAAGCTATCATGACAAGCTCACTTTGTTCTACTATCAAGTGAGAGTGTAGAGTGAGAGCAAAAGAGAAAGCAAGATCTTATTTCAGCAGAGAGTAACTCTCTCTGAACTTTCCTTTGGAGAAAAGTGTATTCAAGACTTCCATGTTGAATAACAGGGCAAATAAGAAACTCAAAAATCCTATTTTCTAGGTCTAGACTTTGTTTTGCTGTGCTGTATGAAATTATTTTACCCAATCTAAGCCCAGAAAAATATTCTAACCATCACTATCCCTGTCAAAAATAATAATAATAATAATAATGACAACAACAACTGACAATATGGCCACGGACAAGCAAAGCAATCAGTGAGTGCGAGCATCCTGACCCTGCACTGGTTGCTAAGCTGTCCAGCCAGTTTTTATTTTTACCCTCTTTCCCGTACTGGCCCTGCCTGGGACCCAGCTGCGCCGTGCCAATCTGGGTCAGTCAAGCAGAGGATCAGTGGGCAACAGCCGCTGTATCCACTTTTAGAAGAAGCCACATGCCTGGGAGAGTGCAGGCACAGAGCCACGCATTCTCCAGCCCTCCAGGGTCCCCAGCGGCGACTGTGTGCCGCTGCTATTTCAGCTCCAAAAAACACCCCCTTACCTGAGGAAGATGCAGCTTCAAATCAGAAAGCAAATTAGATGCTGCTACTAGCTACTCTGACTTCTACCATGCTTTTAAACTGTCATTTGGGCCAGGCGCGGTGGCGCGTGCCTGTAAGCGACAGCTTATGGAGTTGTGGCGGGGTCTGGGGATCACGGTTCGAATCCTGCCCAGGGCAACATAGCGAGATCTAGTCCCAAAAAATAGCGGGGCATGGTGGCGCGTGCCTGTAATTCCAGCTACCTGGGAAGCTGAGGCTGGGGATTGCTTGAGTCTGTGGTACCCCAGGCAACGTGAGCCTGCGTTTCCATGGGCAAAATTAGTGAGACCTCATCTCAAAAAAAAATTAAATTAAAAAATACACTGTTATTTCACAGTTTGATTAATGCAGAAGTTCAAGTGTGCGGCATGGACCTCTTGATTTTTTTTTAAGTTTTTTTGAGGTATAATGACAAAGAAAATTGGAAGATACTTAAAGTGCACATTGTGATTTGATGTACATATACATTGTGAAAAGAGCCCATCCCCCATGGAGTTTAATTAATACATTTTACCACCTCACGTTCATTTATGTGTCTATATACTATTCATCTATTAATTTATTAGTCTATTAATATTAATATTGACTATTAGTTCCAATCACACACTACAGAGATAAGATAGTCGCCATGTTTTACATTAGATGATCACAATGGATTCCTCTTAAAACTGGAATCTTGTGCCCTTTACCAATCTCTCCCTATACTCCCCCTTCCTCCCCTGGGAACCAGTTTTCTACTGTCTGTTTTTATAAGTTTGATGTCTTTGAAGATTCCACATCAATTATACCCTATAATATTCATCTTTCACTATCTGAGTTATTTCACCTCAGGTTCTATTTATGTTGTTGCAGGTAAGCAGCAGGCCCCTCTTTTTCATGGCTGAATACTATTCCACTAGCACATATCTTTATCCATTCATCTGCTGAAGGATACTTTGGTGGTTCTACAGCTTCCCAAATATAAATAGTAATGCAGTGAGCAGGGGAGAGCAGATATCTCTTCAAGACTGTTTTCATTTCCTTCATGTATATGCCCACCACTCGGGAAGCAGCCTACACTTTCTATAGGAATGCACAAATCTTGACTCTGAATGGTTTAAGCAGATCAACTTGCCCCTTCCTCTGGTGATTATGGATAGGGGTGTATTCCCTCTCTCTGCCCAAAGGCTATAAGGGGAACATGAAGACCAGAGTTGCTCTGACCTAGCCTAAGGTGGAAAAGTCTGGTCTTTCTGGAAGGGGTGGGGCAGGTGTGGATGCTCTACCAGATGCTTGACCATAAAATCACACAAGATGCAGCACAGCTAGAAAGGCTGCGAAGATCCTTGCTGATATCCATGAGCTGCTGAGTCAGCCTTGCCTGCAGTAAGGGTCTATCTCCAGATTGTTGATAAGCCAGTAGACCATCATTTTAAAAACTAGTTGAGGTTGGCTTTCTATTGGTTGCCTCCACCGGAATATTAACAAAAACTCACACAAGAATTTGTTAATAAAAAAAATTGTACCCATACATTCGGTATAAAGTGTATAAAATGAAATGAATTTAAAAAATCTTTTAACACATCATACAATTCACAACTCAGCAAAAGCTAAAAGTCAGTGGTCTCAGGTCAGAGGAAGTCAGGGTCCACCCGGTCACTTGGGAACCTAAGTCCTTGTCTACATTAGAATGTGAGGTTGGAAGGACCCCGGGGCCTCCTTTGGATAAGACCTCTGACTTTTTCAAGCTGCAACAACAATCAAGTAATATAGTGGAGATTCTGAGATGCATCTTACCGTTTTTTTTTTTTTTTTTGAATGTTGAAAGCATGTCTGAGGACAACACTCAACTCACCTTAAGAATCCCCTTGTCCCATCCTACCCCAGCTCTTCACTACTGTCCCCTTTACCAACACCCCTGAAGGACACTCTCAGTGAAAAGACTGTCAGAGCCCACAGCTGGTGGCTGCCAGCTCAGGTAAAGTGGTCAGACTGCCTGCCCTTGAGGACCAGCTCCATCATCTGATGACATGTGACTTTTGCCGATGTACTTGTTTCTCTGTAAAACGGGACTACTAGGTGTGTGTACCTAATTTGTAGAGTGAATGAAAAGCCCAATGCATGGAAAAGGGGTTTCTGGGCTAGAAGTCCTCGTGTGTTGCCATGAATGATGAGGATCTGAGAGAGTCTGGAGAAAATCTGCTTGCCTAAGATTTAGAGAGAGGCCCAGCCATGGCCCAGATGAGGGCCACCAGCCCTGGAGACTTCTAGCTTCCACAGCGGTGACTCCCTCCTGCTGCTCATGCCAGCCTCATCCAGCACCTCCCTCACCCTGACTCCCAATGATCCTTCCTCCCTATCTCCTGTCATTCTTTCTTTGACATCTTCATACATCTTTCAGCCTCCACCTGCACACTTTCTCTTGCTTCTCTTTGCCCAGCCAGTTTCTGCTCCTCCAACTGAGCCTCTGCTTAAATAGCACATTCTCAGGTTGCCCAAGGCCCCTTGGATCAAAGGAGGTCCTGTTCTTTCCTGTACCATTTTGTTCCTTCCTTTCCAAATATGCCTCGTACTCAGAATTCTGCGTTCAGGGTCTGTCTTTCACCGTGGGATGTAACTCCACAAAGGTGGAACCACATTTGGCTCACATACTAGTGAGTTCTTATGACATGCTCAGTAAATATATGATGAGTGAAGGAGTCAAACTGCAAGACTTTTACTAGTGCAAGGAAGCCACATGTCAATGACCTTCAGATATTTCACTTAAGTTTCAGTTTCCTCATTTCCAACTCACCTCCTAAGAGTTTCTCTCCCACAACCAATAACTCTTACATATTCCCTTGGGGGGAAGAGTGCTGTTTGAACCTTCTGCTGATGTACATAGCCTAAAGAAAAATGCCTCAGCAGAAAATCCTGCAATATTCCACTGCCTCTCCAAAGGCAGCAGGAGTTTCTCCTGGGAATGATGTTCAAGGTCTTCTGATAGTAGATAGGAAATGTGAAGTTCTTTATAAAGTTCCCTTATGAAAACAAAGCAAAAATAAACAAATGGAACTATATCAAGCTGAAAAACCTTTGTACAGCAAAAGAAGCTATCATGAACACAAAAAGACACCCTAGTGAATGGGAAGAAAATATCTGCACATCATCTATCTAACAAATGGCTACAAAGAGCTAATACAACTCAACAAAAAGAAAACAGAAATCCCAACAAAAAAATGAACAGAATAAATTACTGAAACAATGTTTGTGCCCTAGGATGGAAGAGCTGGTTAGAAAAACACAACCTAGATAAATAATGGAATACTATTCAGCTATAAAGAAGATGAACTTATCATTTGTTTCACTTACACATATTATGTAAAAACAAAACAAAATAAAGAGACAAAAATAAACCAATAACAAACCCTAGAAATCTGACTGTGGAATTAAGTCTACAATACAGAGAGGGAGGGCAGTAAAACACAGTAAGGAAGGGGCACAATAAACCATGGTGGAGGGTTGAGGCTGCACTGGTGGTGGGTGTGGTATGGTGACATGTATCTGAGGAGATGTGATCCTATTCCTCTGGGTAAAATACAGTATTGTAAACCAATGACATCACTTTTTTTTTTTTTAATAATTGGACAGAAGACCTAAACAGGTACTTCTCTAAAGAATATATACAGGTGGTCAACAGGCACATGAGAAAATCATCACTTCTATACAGACATGCAAATCAAAACCAGAATGAGATACCACCTCACATCTGTGAGAATGGCCAATATCAAAAAGATCAGAATCAACAGATGTCAAAGAGGGTGTGGAGAGAAGGGTAGTAGTCCAAACTCTAGGGGGAATGTAGACTGACTGAGCCCTAATGGGAAACAGTATGGAGGTTCCTCAAAATAGTAAAACTAGAGCCTCCCTATGATCTAACAATTCCACATCTTGCTATTTAGACAAAGACTGAAAAAAACACTAATATGAAGGGACATAGGTATAGTTATGAAATCAACCTAGGTGTGCAGGGGCAGATGACTGGATTAGGAAATGTGGTCTATATACATGCAATGGAATACTATTCAACTGTTAAAAGAGATATATGAAGTCTTGTCATGTGTGACAATGTGGATGGAACTGGAGGAGATTATGCTAAGCAAAATAAGTCAGGAAGAAAAAGACAAAAATCAGATGATGTCACTCATAAGTGGAATACAGAGATAGAAAACAAAGAAATAGATAAAACCACACCAAGCCATAGAAATAAGGCTGCAGAATTGAGGTTACAAGATGGTGGAAGGTAGGAAACAAAGGCAGGAGAGGGCCCAATGGACTACTGTGGAGCACCATGGATTCCTTGGTGATGGGTGTGGTGTGGTGACACATTTCTAAAGAGATGTAAACATAGACGTCTGAATCATATAGCAGCAAAAAGTAGTACAAAATAAATGTCCTATAATCCACAGTCCTCAATTCCAGCGTTCAGTATTTTCAAGCTGTTATTTTATACATAATTATCTTCGTAGCTGCTTCACACATCAGCTATGCATATTCTTGAAAAATGAATGACATGCCTAAGTATGACAACTAACCATAGATTTATTTTCAAAATCAAGCATTAAAAAAAAATTAGAGGATGTATAGACAATATAGACTCTCACTAAACTTTGTAACCAGAACATGAACAAAAATAGTAAGAACACTGAAAAGGACAGAGATAAAAAGTAAGACAAAAAGATGTGTTCTGGCTCAATCAGCCTTTTTTTTTTTTTTTTTTTTTTTTTTTTTTTTTTTTTTTTTTTTTTTTTTTTTTTTTTTTTTTTTTTTTTTTTTTTGGAGAGAATGAAGGCCCAGTGATGCTTGCCAAAGCAGAATGGAACCATGGCCTTCAGCCTGGGCCAGTGAACTCACATGTATAAGCTGAGTGTGTGCACTGAAGGAGTCTAAAGAGTCTGGAGATTTGAACTTCCTGTTGGAGTTTGTCTTACCTAGTTTGATTCAGATGTTTTTGGAGAGGCCGTGAGGCCTGAGAAGATGGACCTGCTGTTGGTTCCTGTTTTACCTTGGAGCTTTTTTTTTTTTTACTGCCTAATGTTGAGAGACACTGAAAGAAGAACACCACATCTAGGACCACAGGTTTGGAGAAAACCGAAACAGAGATCAAAGGAGGAAAAGAGCAATGTCCTGTGTCTGGAACACATGCTTTTGAACTCAGATTGACTGGCTGTATGGTGAGGTGACCAGGGATTAAAAAGATAATTCTGGACATGTGGTGTAGGAACTGGATTTTTCATGTTTATTTTGTAGAACATGTAATGGGTAACCACAGTTTTATATGCTTATCTTGTAGTACATATTTAGGTAATCACTTTCTTACTTGCTTACTTAGTAATAAAGGGTTTTGACCACTTAAAAAAAAAAAAAAAGATGTGTTCTATTTCCAATTACAGAATAAATATGAGACCTCACCAAAAGGTGGGGCAGCAGCAAGAGTTCCTGATGGGAAGGGTGTGAGGTAAGATGGAGATAAGAGAAAAATGGAGATAAGAGAAAAAAAATGCAGAAAGAGCTAGGAAAGAGCTGGAAAAATCTGACCTTTAAAAAAGCACAAAGCCAAATGGAGCCCAAGAGTAAGAACAAGGTGCTATCCCCTCTCTGGCACACGTCCACGAGGTAACTTTGCTTTTAACTACCACTGAAGCCAAGTATTATGGTTCTAAGAAAAATCTCACAGGAACCACAGCAATTTGCACCTTATTAATGGTCAGTTCCTATTTCCCAGTCGTATGTGCAAGAATTTGCATTATAGGAACAGAAATTCTGGTAGAGTCAAGTACGTTTGCTCAGGTCATCAGGCACCACTGCCTGATGAAGGTGCTGAAGGTGGACCTGCAGCCAAGAGGTACCACTTACCAGATAGGAGAGAGACACAGTGAACGCGAGTTCTAACCAGCCTGCCTTTCAGCCTTATCATGACTGAATGTATTGGAACAGTGGAGAACCTTCAACTAGGACAGTGAATATCTCTGTTACACAGAGTAAACAGGATGACCAATGTAGGGCCTCTAACACAATGCCTAACATTAATACACATGTTTTTCTTCCACGTGTTAATAATTTCACTTCCAGCTCTCAGTATCCAGGACTACCTGCATACAGAGGGGGAACCAGGTCTCAATCAAAGGTTAAGAGATTGGGGAAGAGAAATGGAGTAGTCCCACCCACTGGCTGTAGTCCATTCCACTTGAAAGGTTTGTCATCGTCATCCTCTCCATTCTCTGACTAAATTTATCTTTTAAAAAATACAAAAGGGCCCAGGGATCAGAGAATGTGTTCCAGGGCCACAGAGGTGAAACTAAGTAACTAACATAGCTGATGCTTATCAAACAGTAGCTAAGGGAAAGGGTGAGGGGATGAGCAGGTCAATAGAGGTCTTTTTTTTAAGTTTCGTTTTCACTTCTAGACCATAACAATCATCAGCTTCAGCTCCAGCTCTGGTAAAAGCTTGCCTGAGTTCAAATCCCAGCTCTGTGTAACTTCAGAAAAACCAATAAACACTTTTGTGCTCCAGCATCTCCATAAAATGACATCTAATCTGAGAAGCAACTCCTATGCCAGGCACTGAGCTATATGATGAACTATAGGTAGGTACATTATACATTAGGTAGATAGGTAGGTAGGTAGGTAGGTAGGTAGGTAGGTAGGTAGGTAGGTAGGCTGGCAGGTACACAGGCAGAGAGATAGATGGATAGAGATATCTCATTAATTCAGAGAACAAGTAGCACTGCCAAACAGTAAGTTCTCCAAAATCACATTACATGAACTAGTATTATTTTTATTTGGTGCTGAAGTACCCACTTTATCACTTTACATTATCACATTCTGTTCATTCTTGCAACATGATGAGTCAGGCTTCCACTTGTCACCCATCCCTCCTATTTATGACATCTTGCAAGTTCTCCGCAGAAACAGGCAGCAGCCACATCTGTTGGTGGATGACAACATTCAGCTCCACAAGCTCCTTTTAAAATTTCCTATAGAAAAGGCAGGAAGCATGCAATCACCCAATGTTTCCACTGGGTGATGACAAACCATGATCACAAGTATGGTTAGTTATTAAGGCCAGCTGCTGGTCATTAGTCTTGTGAGGTCTTTTGCTCTTATAAATAACTCGCTAATAAGAACTCACACTAGTGACCCCTTCAGCAAAAATTCCTCAGTGCTTTTTCTTTGCAGATATGCCATAGGCAGAACTCTCCTCTCTCAAATGTGAAGGGGGAATTATCTGGACTTCTATATCGGGTGAGGGAAGAAAGGTCACTGATGGCTTTGAGGTGGGGTGAGAAAGAGAAGGTGAGAGCCCCAGGTAGAGCAGAGGGGGATGTTTATTTACAGAATAGAGATGTTTGCTCTCAGAGTCAACAGACAGGAATTCCAAGGGCAGTGATTTCCGCACTAGTCCAACCCGAGGAAGATTGGCCTCCTAAATAATTCCTTCAGCTGATATCACCTGCCTACTAAGCCAACAGTGGAATCGCTTTCCAAGTGTCCAATCACTGGCTGTCTCCAGGCAACTGTTGGGTAAGCTGATTTTTTTAAATCAGTCTTTTAAAAACAACAACAATTTGTTTCCTGTCAGGAAGCAAGAATCTATTTTCTCTGCCACAGCGGACTCCAGTGCCAATCAGGCCACTGTAGCTGGGGAAAGGCTCACCAAGAAATCTCTCAGGCAGTGGGCAGTGTGGCTGTAGGGCCTTAGTAGGAAGCAAAGCTGCATGGATGAGGACTGGGATGATGAGTAAGGCCAGTCCTTAGCCTCAAGTGCTCTGGGCTTGTTAAAGGAGGCAGATGCTGGGCAACCATACATTGGTTATAGTGAGACAGACAGATGTTTCTAGCAGAGATGAATACTAAGTATCAGTTTTGCACCAGGAGGATGAATGGGTTTACAGGAACCAGGGATTTATCTCTGCAGAAGTGAGGAAGCATTCAGGATGAGGTGCCCAACCTCAACTCTCCTTTCTACTACGGAATAGGACCCAGACTATTACCCACCAGATGCAGTTTTCAGCTTCCCCTGCAATCAGGAGGGTCCAGGTTGCTAAAGTTCTGGGAACTAAAACGGAAGCAGAAGTGTGAAAGAACTTTCCAGAAGGCATCTTGCAAGAGAACATACTCTGTATTTTCTAGCCCTCCATTCTGCTTCCTGAAAGCAGATGTTATGAGTCTTTGGCAGGATTATAGGAGTCTGGGGGTGGGGGGTAGGGGTCTAGAGATAGTAGTTCAAGTGTTGAAAGAAAGCTCAGTCACAGACCTTAGAGTCCACAACTTACATTACTCCCAAATGGCACAGGGCTTCCTTGGCTTTCAGAGTCCCTTCTTTTACAGGAATTTAGGGACAAGTGCCTGAATCAAAGAGCAACTGTGGATTACCACGCAAAATCATACACAAAGTTGCTCCTATCACAGTAAAGAGCAAGAAGGTTTCAGGCCCCTTCTTACCTCAGAATGGCATGTGGCCTCTACAGTACCTATTTTGCCCAAGAATTTTAATCCCAAGGTCCACACTCAACCATAAACCCTAAAATTCTTTGTCATATCTCTGAGAGAGTGGTTCTCGGTTTATTTGTGTGTTGGTACTGAAAGGTACACCACATTATTATGTAAACCCTACTCCTGACTTAGGTGCTTCCAGTCCCAGGTCCAACACACACACACACACACACACACACATATACACACACCCTGCCCCCCTTCAATATACCTGGAAAACTTTAAAAATATTTCCACTGTACCTATCTTCAAAGTATAATCACAATAAAATATGCATGTTTGCTTTCTGCGTACACAAACAAACCCTTATCTCAATAAATCAGCATCAACTGACTGTCCTTGCCCAGAACCTTTCAAAGGTCTGAACTATTTCTTTGAGTCTTTGTCTAAAGCACATCTCTCTTAAGTCCTCCTTTGTTTATCTCCAAGGTACTTATCCCAACTAGCAATTATGTATTTCTTGTTTGAGCTCTCTCTTTCCCTCACCCCGTCATAATGTGCACTTTATGGGGGCAGAAATTATAATCTTTTGTTCCCCCTTTTAGCCCTAGTCTTTGTGTTTGCCTGGCATATTGATGGAGCTTAGTAAATATTTTTTAGAAAATGAATTTCAAAATTCATTTAGAACACTAATTCAAAGGAAAACAAGCACTCCTTTGTTGATAGCAGCACAATATACAATAGGTAAACTATGGTAACAACCTGAGCACCCAAATATAGACAAGCAGATTAGGAAAATGTGATGTATCCACATAGAGGAATATTACTTAGCTACAAAAATGATAGGCTCTTGACAGTGATAGCAACATGGATGAAAGGAGGAGATTGTACAAAATAAGTCAGAAGGAGAAAGACAAATACTGAATGTTGTCACGTATGGTGTCACTTTCAGAGATGTCAAGCAAAGAATCCAAATTTAGATAACATGGAGACAGTAGAGTAGAGTAGAGTAGAGTAGAGTAGAGTAGAGTAGAGTAGAGTAGAGTAGAGTAGAGTAGAGTAGAGTAGAGTAGAGTAGAGTAGAGTAGAGTAGAGTAGAGTAGAGTAGAGTAGAGTAGAGTAGAGTAGAGTAGAATAGAATAGAATAGAATAGAATAGAATAGAATAGAATAGAATAGAATAGAATAGAATAGAATAGAATAGAATAGAATAGAATAGAATAGAATAGAATAGAATAGAATAGAATAGAATACTGTAAAAAGCAAACAAAGGATCAGATAGTCAAGCTAACAACAAACCCTAGAAAGCTGATTATAGAACCTTGACTGCCAGAAGGGAGAGGGGAGGGAAGAAGGGCAGGAATAAAATTGGAAGGGAGTACAGAGGACTAAGGGTATGGACTGAGGGTGCTTTGGTGGTGGGTTTGGTGTAGTAACAATCTGAAGGGGGAGCTCTTACACCTTAAATAATGATATAAACTAATGCCAACACAATAAAAATCTTCATTTAAAACAGTCACATATTAAAACTAATTTTCACTACTAATGCTTATTCCTGGTATTTACACTGAAGTGAACTTACAGATTACAGATAAGTGATAGCCAAGTATCTCAAATAATAAGTTTCATATTTTAAGTCATTGACCAAGTCTATTCTAGCCATCATTCAATATCTCATTAGAATAAGAGTTAAATATTAATTTTAAAATACTTTTTCGAGGTGGAGAAAAAGAAATGCAAAAATGCATCACAGTTAACTTTAATTAATCACTTGGTGCACCCACATGGTAAAAAATAAGGATAAGAATTTTTAATAACACAATTAGGTGAAGAAAATAAAAAATTCATAACACCTTCTCACCTTTATTTTTTTTTAAAAAATGCAGGTCTATTCTTACATATCCTCTACTGGACTATTTAGGAGTAGATGTGTGGGTTACATCCCTAAGCCTGTGGTTGACCAGGAAGCCAAACCACATCCTATGCTACCTACACCAGTAACTACCACAGGCAGAATGGCATGGAGAGAAAACAGGGAACTTCCTCAATCTAATCACATTTTATTCTTATAGCTCTAGTACAGATAGAAGGATCATTTTTCTGGCAGTTTAAGTTTAGTGGGAAAAGGTGTCAGCCAAGATATTCCTTAGGTGTGTATTATATAATGACATCACCTCATTTTTTCCCTTCACACCAGAGATAATTCCCTGAGATATGACTGTCATTCCATCCGGTTTAGACATATGAGGACATCTCTTTTGGAGAGTTGTTTTCAACATTGCAAACATGGAATTTTACACAGCAAAACTGAGCTTCATGACATCATTCTTCCTTGCCAAGAGAGACATAATGTGACCTGTGTCCAGGCAGAAATCTTTCCACTATCCTGTCTTTTTTTTAGACTTTTTTATTTCCCACATCATCTAGTAACCTTCTACTTTAGGTTATTTTTACATTTCTCAATCACTGGGAAAACATTCTATAATCCTCTCATTTCTTTATTTAAACAATGAAGTCATACTTTTTCTCACCCTGTCCCCAAAGTTCCCATCAGATACCTTTCTTTGTTTTCAAATGTAGACACATATATACATCCTTAATTGCACAATTTCTGAAGTCACAGAACAGTGAAGTTTTTAAAGAAAAATTATTTCCAAAGAAAGCAATTTAGTCTAAATTCAGCCAATGTGAAGTGATTCAGCCCTTGACCATGAAACTGAAGACCAAAATGATTAGGGACAGACTGAACCTAGGTGACAGGGATGATGACTACCAGCCAGAATTCGCAGAAGTCACAGAGCTGCTTTGTTCAGACCCTTGAGCTCTTCAGCATGGGACCTGGATACCAACAAGAGGCTGCCAATCTCCTCTCTAGAAGGACCTGCCTCTTGGCTGAACTCAACAACAATACTGTTCCCAAGTGAGATCTTGTGCAGATGGGAAAGCTCTCGGGTAAAGGTGGAGGCACAGTGATAAAGGACCTACACAGATATGCCAGCAATACTCAGACACATCAGCGCTGAAAAGAGCAGGCCTTCAGCACTCATATTTGGAGGATAGAAGAAAAGAGCCTGCACAGATATTAGAGGTCTTTACCCAAACTCTGAGGAAGGTAAAGTATGGAAATACACCTTCTTGGTTAGAAAAATGTTAAAAGCACATACAGCTATGCGTTTATTCATCCCTACCACAGAGTCAGATTGGAGATCAAACTCCAAAGGACCATAGTAGATGTCACTAGTATCACAAATATAAAATATTCTAGAATATCTATCCCCTTAAGAAATCACCTAATAATGAATCAGGAAGCTTGAAAAGTAAGTATTTGCTGCTCAACATCACTAGCAATCAGGGAAATGCAAATCAAAACCACAATGAGATACCACCATTTACACCAGGAAGAATGGCCCACATCAAAAAAAACGGGCAACAACAAATGCTGGTGTGGATGTGGAGAGAAAGGAACACTCCTACACTGCTGGCAGGAATAGAAACTAGTCCAGTCACTATGGAAAGCTGTGTGGAGGACCCTCAAATTAATGAAAACGGAACTACCATTTGACCCAGCAATTGCTCTCTTGGGAATCTACCCAAAGGAGACCTCAATGCATGTACAAAGGGACACCTGTGCTCGGATGTTTACTGCAGCGCTATTTATAATTGCAAGGACATGGAAACAATCCAAATGTCCCAAAACAGATGAATGGATGAAAAAGATGTGGTATAGACACACAATGGAATATTACTCATCAATTAAAAATGACAAATTTGATGACTTGATGACAACATAGATAGACCTAGAAGAAATCGTATTAGTAGAAACAAGTCAGAAAGAAAAAGAGAGAAACAAAATGGTTTCACTAATATATGGGACATAGGAAAAACAAACAAAAGGCCAGGAAGAAAAGTCAAAACAAGATAACAACCAAACTAAAGTACACAATTGTGGGGAAGAGGGGGATGAGTGGGAGTGGTCAGGGAGGGGAGGTGGTGGGTGAACCTCAGGGAATACAAAGATGTGAAATACATAAATATATGTATAAACAAATTATTAAAATAAATAAATATTTGCCTAATAAAAACTCAGTGGAGTGACCAATTGGCTGTGATAACCAAAGACAGGAACAGGTCATTAGCCACCCTGAACTACACACAACCCAATGACAGCTCCCACAGTAGCAATATGAGATCTGCAAGTGGCAAGCCCTGGTTTTGAACCTGATTTTTCTCGTCTGAGGTCCATGGTGACACCAGACTCTCGGCTTCCCTCCCCCACACCGTGTGCACTGTGGTGGTCTCTGTTCACAAAGGGAGGGTCCTCCATCCAGAGTGAACAATGGAGGAACTCACCACTCCTGAATCCACATCCTGTCCCCCCAGACAGCCAGGGGTGAGGGGGAGGGAGTCAACGGAGACTAGAATGGAAAGTACAGTTCTTACAGGAATTTGTACATATGATCCTGAATGTGGAAAACAAAATAAGGGATCAGATACCGAGACCTGCAAAGGCAGTTCTAAGAAATACAGACAAGGTGGCCCTGGGAAGTTCCCATTTTTAGGCGCCCCAATATCCAAACTATGGATTTTGCATACATAGAAATAATTAAAGACGGACAGAGACGTTGCTGTAGATGTACAGCATGTACAAGTTCAGTGCTTTAAATCAGGTTCTAACTCCACATTTAGACTGGTCACTTTCTGGAGGGAGGAGCCTCGGCTTTCTCATCTGTAGATGAGAACCACAGTACTTCCTTCCAAGGGAGGAAAGCATACCTAAGTTTTTAGCCCCATGCACAGCATCTAGTAAGCACTCAATAAATATCAGCTTTTATCATCATGACCATCAGTTGCATTACTATCACGCTCATTGTACCACGATGCCACTTTAAGTCTCAAAATGGTCCAAACCAAAAGGAGGCGCAGCCAGAATCATGTTCAGAAACTGCCTGGTCGCACCTAGCACTGACTGCCACAGAATCACAGCCAGATATCAGCATCATGGCCCTATTGTCATCCATCACTGGAAAGCAGGACACCAAGAGACTCAACTGCTGGAAACACATGCCCTATCCTACCCCTCTGTGGTGGGTCAGAGTGCAGTCTGCCGTGTGGAGCTGGCTAGAGGCGAACTTGGTTTCCAGGGAGATGCTGGGGCAAGAAGTGCCAGCTCCACCCCCCCAAGCCACTTCCACTTTCTCCAAATCTGTGGGACCTCACTGTTCTCCTACCATGTGACAGCATTGTGTCATGGCAGTCCTTGTATACAAACAAGCCAGACTCTTTCAATGCCATTGTAAGCAAGATGCTGCCTCTGTAATTTGCATATCTATTCAGACCACTACTCCTTTCTTGCTGTAGCCAGGAAAGTTTTTCTCTCATCCGCAAAGTTAAATCTTTATTGTCGTTAAAAAGGGATAAGGGTGACAAAGTGCCAAGAGAGGCGGAGAATTGAAATGATCATGTAACTTATAGAATGTGTTCACCTGTCATTATGTCACCATCTTCCTGGTTCCCAAATGCTAGAGTCTCATAAACCTTCCCTACCATCAAACAATACCATCTCTTCCAGTCTCGGAGAGTTAAGGTACCCTCGGGACTTCCAATCTTTATCATCAGGTCCCAATGGACCCAGAAAAACAGTTCTATGGCAGAGAGACAGGAACCAAAATGATGAGCTGATTCTCTGTAGCACTAGTTCCCACTCATGAGGAATATGGATTAGGTCACAAATAAGATTCGAGTCATCCCCCAGGCCCAACGGCATGCTGTGATTAAAGTCCAAGCAGTCCAGAAACTGCTCAAGCTGATAAGCACAACTGTGTTGGGCTGAGATTCCCCAACCCCTCCCGAAAGACCTGGCAACCGGTTCCAAATCACAACTGAAGTCAAGTTGAAGCGACATCTGTTTCTCCAGAAAAGCTTTTGGCGTGAAGAGAAAACTACAGATGCGAGCAGATACCGCTATGGGCAATGAGGCAAAAGGAAAAAGGGGGCCCAGGAAATTGGAACCATCTACTTGTTAATAAACTTCGGTAACTCAATAAACATCATCATCAGGGGAATCAGGGAGTGGGAGGGAGGCCATAAGAAGAAGGAAGGGAAATAAACCTAAAACAGGAGTGGGGGTGGGGGGAGGCTATTCTAGCTAAAGTTGACACAACACCTGGGAACAAAACATTTTGACGGTTGAGATGAATATTCACACAGCCCCTATTTGTATGGTGATTTAATGTGAGGCTGTTTGCAAGTAGAGAGGAACTGAGCATTCTGCCTGGAGTTTAGTAGCAAAGACGGGGCACCTAACCTCCATACACAACATAAAATACTGAGGAGTCATTTTCTAAACCTTAGTAAATGACCAAGATGATTTCATGAGTAGATGTTACAGGCTCCTCTGGTGCCCTGGTCTCTTCCAAAGCGGACTGGATTAACAGAGCATGCATTTAACTTCTAGTTCAGATATCTGGAGTTAATAAGAGCAAAGAATGAGGTTGGCAGGCAATGAAATCGCCTAAGAAACTCAGAATCCTGGAGATTTTCTTTGAGATCAGCTGAAGTTGTTATCAACATAGAAACAACAGCAATTGCATTGAGTAGTACGAATAATGACAGTGGTGGTGACGGTGGTCGAACTAGTAGTGATAGTAAGAGTAAGCAGTAGTAGCCCCGTGTGGTGGCACATGCCTGTAATCCAAACGCTGGGAGGCTGAGGCCAGGGATTGTGTGAGTTTGCGGGTTTGAACTACCCTGGGCAACATAGCGAGACCTAGTCCAAAAAAAAAAAAAAAAAAAAAAAAAAAAAAAAAAAAAAAAAAAAAAAAAAAAAAAAAAAA
>PVHY01014565.1:0-38146 GCA_004024945.1 Uropsilus gracilis | reverse complement strand
AGAAAGAAAGAAAGAAAGAAAGAAAGAAAGAAAGAAAGAAAGAAAGAAAGAAAGAAAGAAAGAAAGAAAGAAAGAAAGAAAGAAAGAAAGAAAGAAAGAAAGAAAGAAAGAAAGAAAAGTATATGAAAGAAGCATTTTTAGTCATAGCATACATATCTGCATGATATCATTTTGATGTCTGTCAAAACACTAGCCAAATTATTTGAACTATATTTCAGCTTTCACCTATGTATTCATTTTATTGTATGAGGCTATTTTAAAACTCAGAAGATAATGCATATATGGTATATTATATTGACTTTTATACAACATTCAGCTTTCAACACATGACTACCTTAATTCTCTCATTCTGAATTAGAAAACCAACTTCTCCATCCTTGAAATCTCAGTATTATATTAAAATCTGAAATGCAATAATTATAGTAAGGAAATTTCTTAAAATAGTGTATGTTCTAAAAACAAAACTTGCTGATATATATAATACTAGAAAAATTAGTTTATATAACATCCACACATCTTATATTAAATAATCAACACAATTTATATTATTTAATTGAAATATTTTGCTTCTAGTATAATATGATATCATAGAATGCTATATTAAGCTTCATTGACTAGCCTTATGTTTCCTGTAAAGCATTTCTGCATAGTTTCTAAATTTAAATAAAATTTAACTCAATGCTATTTTTTTCATTTTAAAATTTAATTTTTAAATTCATATAAAACAGTGATCCCCATGTAATCAAACAGCAGAGGAAGTCTTTTTTTCAAGATTAGAATTAATATCTAAGACATATATACATAAATATTTCCCTAAGTCTAATGGTCAATATAATAGATACTCCTCAGTAATAACATATATAACTTGGTATCATCACCATTAAAATGTGTAAAGTATATTGCTCTTTCTTTATTTTTTTCCTTAAATGTTTCTGGCCTCATGATGTTATAAGTTGCACTTTTTCAGAACTCAAGTCTTTATATCATCACACACAGTTTGGAAAACTAAGATTTATAATCTGAAATGCCAAAGGATAATGTGACAATATCTAATTTCTACCAGGCACACACACACACAAAAATAAACACTAGGAGAAGTACACCACGGCCCTTTTTTTTTTCTCTAAAATCATACAATTAGAGTATAAAAATTGCTGTTCTCAAGATATTACATATTTCAGAAATTTATTTTTGAGCAATGGAATATTTTTCAGCAATAAAAAAGGTAAACTTATGTCATTTACAGCAACATGGATGGAGTTAGAAGGAATCATACTAGTGGAAATAACTCAGAAAGAAAAAGATAAATACCACATGGTCTCACTTATATGTGGGATCTAGGGAAAACTAAGAACAGGACAACAAAAAGTTAAAACTAACAAACTGACAGCAGAACTAAAACATAAAGTAAGGGAGCAGGAGGGAGAGTGAGATCAGATGAGAGATGAGTACAAGCTATTAAGATGACAGTTTACGGGTGACTTGGTGGTGGGAGAACCTTGGGGATCTTAATACAATGATAAAGGGAAAGTGCATGGGTGCATGCATGCATGTGTGTGTGTGTGATCAATTGAAAAAAAATATATTTTCAAGAAAAATTAAGATTGAAACTCTCAGGGCAGTGTCCTATTTTGAGTTTTCATAATTACGTCTAAACAAAACATGCTGAAAATGAAAAGGGTTGTGAATCAAATGAAGAGCAGTGACAGCTTTTGTTGGCCTCAGTTGGAGAAAGGATTTGCCTAGTAACTGGTCTATGACAGATAAACAAAACATATTCTATTGTGATACAAAGTTAATGAACTTTCAAGCATGCTTGAAAACAACAAAATCAAAAACATATCAGTGATTTATATAGCTATAACTTAATTATTTGGGAAGAATTTCCATTTGTGTTATATGTTATATTATCGATGTAGCTCAATTGAATTGCTTTTCTACATTTGCATTTTAATGCACTAAGAGGATTTAATTTGAACTTTTCTCCCCTAAGATTATTTCAAATAGAAATTTATTTCTAGGCTACTATTTGAGTTGCATTCCATTAATTACAATAGAAGATGTCAGAGTATGCTATGTTGCATACAATCACTCATGGTGCGTGATTAGTAGGGAATCAAACTCAATTTTTTAAATAACCTTGTCAGCTCTGAAGAGTAACAACACTTCCAAAGTTGTCTTCCTTCATGATAGGTTCTAATCGTCAAGAACAGCATCACTGCTTTGAAATTTTGGTTATGCAAATATAATGATAAATAAGAAAAAGAAAAGTGCAGATTACACCAGGCAATGGATACAGAAAAGCAAAAAGGAATGAAATAAATTCCAATATGCATATGGTATTTTAACATGTTTTGTTAAACTGCTCTTTTTTTAAACAGTTTTTTTTGAATTCCCCTTTTTTTAAATGCTTATCATATAAGTATGTTTTAGACTATGAAACTTCTTCTAAATAGTAGCTAAATATTTCCATAATATTTTTTTGTTTTGGGCAGGGTGAGGGGTGGTATTTAAGAAACAAGTATTCATAAATTTAAAAAAGTTTCTATGTTACATAAACACAGTATCAGTGCACAAATATTACACATGCAAAGGGAAATTTGGATAAGCAAGCATAATACATATATAGTTATAATCATGAAATATAAAATTTTATTTACAATAAAGATTGAAGGAGAAATATAAAATACCTCAGTCTTTTAATAGGTTTTAAGAAGTAAGAAACAAATATTTAGAAACCTTTAGTGTAAAATATTTATCAAATATTGCTGATAGGTATAATAAAAATAAAACAATGTTTTAAAATATCTATAAAGACTCAGAATTTTTAGTCAAGAAAGTGTGGGTTACAGAACATTTCCAAAATCTCAAAAAAATAAAAATATTTTAAATGCATATTTTTATTATATTATTTATTTTATTTTACATCATCATACCCCTGGTTCTTCCACCACACAGACAGGGACACTTTTACTCTGCTGGTGGGAATGCAAGCAGGTCTAGTCACTATGGAAAGCTGTGTTGATAACCCTTAAACTACTGAAAAATGGAACTCCTTTTCAAAATGCATATTTTTGTCAGTGCCATCATCAAAGAGGGTTGGCAGAATAAAAGTTGTTGTGAATTTATAATCATGAGAATTAAAGAACAGATTTCATGTACTTTCAGTTTGGAGCGGCAGTTTGGGTATATTTTCCAGTCCCTAGATAGATATATCATGTGACATACAGGGTCACAACTGATTTCAAGAGCAGAAAAGTGTCACTGTTTTGTTGTTATTGCTGTTGTTTCCTATACACAGATATTGAAGGGGAATAAATATTTGGTAGGAATTTCTACTTAAATTTATAACAAGGAGTACTCTCCTAACTGCATTACTTAAGCCACAATCTGTGTTACCTAAAATCTAGATTACAGATCAGTGTTTAGTGAAATTTGCTACCTAAACTAATAAGTACTTGTATATGAAGGTTATCAAACCTTCCCTTATTAGATGAGTTCATGAACAAATGAAACTATTCCACAGTAGTTGACCAATTCTTCCCTCAACTATCCAGTGAGTCTATCATTAAAACAAAATCTTAAATCTCAGTTTCAAAGAGTGAATAAAATATGCTTTTTATATTTTCAGTGTTACAAATATTATTGTCTTAACCTTATTTTATGCCTTGAATATAGACATAATTTTATTGTTCTTTCAACTATTATATCTGGTATATGTATATGATTGTAGATACTTCCCAACTATTATTAATATACTAGCATAGAACTCTACTGAAAATATATGTATCTGCATATGATGATTGTAAAACTGCCAAGTGATTAAAAAATTCCAGTTTATATATATATACAAATGCTGTAAAATTGAATATATTTCAAAATAAAGATTATTAAAGCTATAGAATAGTCCATCATTAAAACTGTATCAAATATGTAGATCATCCATCCAAAGCAGAATTATGTCATGCCTGTAAAAGTATCCTACAACATACCTCAAAATATTATATAGAACTTCTCAAAGTTCTTCTAATTTATTACATACTATGTTTCTGAATCAGGCAGATTAACTTGCATTTTCATAAGGAATGAGCTATCAATCCATATACAAATGAATATACCTTTTCTAATTTGAAATGAATTTTAAGTGCATAATGAGTACAGGAGGCAAACTCTTGAGAAGTATTACATTTAGTACAATCTGAAAATAACACATAAAAATTTATATATAACATTTGTTTTATACCTTTTTAAACAAAAAATTATGCTTGCTACATACAAGTACCTATACGTACACAAATATTTGACATACTCTTCCCAAGTTCATGAGGGGAAAAATATAGCAATGTCAAAACTAATATTTATTATTTGTATAATTTACCATGTGGTCCTAGTTCTTTACTTCACAGAGTTCTAGAACATAAAAATTATAACACCAACAACTGCCAAATTGAAATGACTAAATTATACACTAGTCAGTATTACATACTAAGTCTGGTTATGTGGAGTAATTAAAACTAGGTCAATTCATAGTTAAATCTTACACCAGTAAGTGTGAAATAGTTTAACCTCAGTTTTTATCTCTGAATTAGATGATATCAATTATTATTTTCTCCAAAAAGACAAAACAGATGTGGTTAAATTTTCTATTATATATATATATATATATATATATATATATATATATATATATATATATATGTTTCTAAGAAAAAAACAATTTTTAAGAAATGTTGCTCCTGTTAAAAATGCTATCTTATAAGTTTACTTAATCTTATAAGTTTACTTAATTGGTAAGATTCTTTCAACATTGTGTTTAGTTTGAAATCTGCTTCTAAAATATTTACAGTGTGTAAAAAAATATAAAGTTAAATATTAAACCATTTAATAAGACCAAAACAACATAGTATTAATAAAATAAATTTTACAGTCCCCCTACATTAGGCAAAATTTTAATTTATATTGTTTTATAAATTTAATGTTTTTGCTATTTGAAAATAATTTTTTAATTCTAAAGTAGCAATCAGGATTGCATCAGAGTTCTATATTTAGATTGTTGTATATTCAAGAGTTAAGTCACTTTGGAGAAATACTTAAGAAATTAGGAAGCCTAAGTACTTTCTATAAAAAACACACTGGGTTTAATGCATTTTTATTGAGGTCTTGAGAGACTGAAGAAAAAATTATCTGTGACATATGTGATATTTCACATGTGAATTTTGTGACACCAATATTACAGAGTTCTAAATATACAGGCCAGAAGCACTGTGGCCTTTGAGTCAAGGAGGCAAATGTTTGCTGTCTGTGAACCTCCACAGAATTCTGGAGCTACCTTGGATCTCCCTTACAAGCGCTTCTAAAACTTCCATAACCTAATTATAGGATATCTAGAATTATGCCTGAGGTCCAACGATTGTCAATAAGCACAGAGAATAATGATTGCTATCATTGTCATTTCATAGAAAATCTATCTTTCAACTTTTGGAGAAATTTTACAATAATAACAGAAGATTTAAATTAATGTCAAATGCATATTTTAAAACTGTATGCCTCACTTCACATTCATATAAAAACTACATGCCCACCAACTTCAAGTGACAAGTAAATTTTGCTAAAATACAAATTTAATATGATCTCAAAAATTCACAATGCTTTTAGTAAAGTTAAATGCCCTATACCCCCCAAAAGTAATTAATTTCATAAATGTCATTTTGTAAACATAGGGTCTTTTTAACTTAGGATTAAAGTAGGGCTCAATGCTATCAGAGCAAAGCTATGTTAAAAATATTATAGTAATAAAAGTTTTCTTCTTTTTCAATAATATTTTGAAAGTTAGTAGAATTTATAGCATGGTACTTTCAGAGGGACTCTTAAGGTTTCCTTAATGCTTACTAATCATGGAAAATAATTAAAATAAATTTGAAATGCATTTTTAATTCACAGCTTTAATATTTTCATCAAAGTTTTAAAAAATCATGTAGCAGAGTTCCTAGCAAAATAACCTAAGAAATTATTTCCAATTTATGAGATATATAAACATGGTGCATGATTTTTGATATTCAGTTATTAACTGGAAACTATTTGGTGAAGTTTCTGAGAATTGAAGTCCTGCAAGTCTATCAGTATATATAAATTTGGAAACATCCTTCCACAGGTGCCAAAATAGAACAAAATACTGTATGTTAAGTGCAATGTATTAAAGTTAAACAGTAAAAGTTTAGGATATGGCCTGTTGTGTTCTTACAACTCTCATAGACTTAGTTTATAAATGTGTTACAGAGGTCTCCAGAATTGTAAGCCTTGAGATTTCCTATCCTCTACTCAGGATCAAGAACCTTGATTTGTCATTTCCTCTAGTCTGAAAACTGGTCAATATTACAAAATTCTGCTCTCTCAGAGTGTGGGCTTACATATGTCAGCCCATACAGAGAGAGTTCTCTGGTCAGAGTGGGGTTTTCATAATGCCAATTTACAAATTCATTTTCCTGCTGTAATAAATATACGAATTTTATAGAGAAATAGGGAAGGTTTTTCAATTGTTTAAGTAATTGTAAATCTTGCAGCTTCGAGAAAGCTATTTTACTTAAAAAATATTTTTTTCCTACACTTAAAACTGTGTTCAAGGAAAAGCATAGTGACATCAGAAAGACAGTATCAAAATATACTTAATGCCTTCTTGGGCTCCCTCTACTGATTTCAAGACAGTTGTTAACCTAACTGAGATGTTCAACAAAACATATATAATTAAAGAGATGTCCAGTCGAGTGTTAGTACTGAGAGCAGTTTTCACAGCTGGGCACACAGTTCTACTCCAGACATTATCAATTAACTCGTACTATTTGTGCACAGACAGGGAAACAAACTCAATAAGAGTCTTTCACCTTGTTTAGGCTTCAGTAAATATAGGGAAATAAAATATTTTTAAAGAAAAATAAAAGTTGTAGAAAGCACTTGTTTGAAATTTTTGTTGTCTTAAATTGAAAATATGTAGACTTAAAATGCAAAACAATTTTTAGAATTTTTTTCTCTTTATTCTTGAGTCATCAGGCTCTGTCAATTATGGCTTTATGTGAAATCCCATGAAAGGAAATAATTCAGACAAACCACTGGCAAATTGTACAAATGCTTTCAGGCCTTACTTTTTATGTGAATGCACCAACTTTTGAGACTCTGCCAAAAGGTTGAGAGATTATGCAGCTATTTGTTGTATTTACTTTGTTAAAATATGGCTATACTTTTTCACCATTATTTCATTTTGCTTGTTTCTTACATGGTCCCATGATGTCACACTTCTTGGGAAAAGAACATAATTACATAATAACTAACAAACACTGAGGTTTCTCAAGCATGTGCGCAAATTCAAAAAGCATTTTAAGCATTTCCTTTTTCCTAATAATGCCATAGTGCCCAGGATAATGGGTCTTTTGATATAAATACCAGATCACTGAATCACTGCCTCAAAGAATTTTAGAACACTTAAGTCTTCTACTAAAGAATGTGAAGTTCTGCACAAATAAACTACTGAACAATGAATAAGCACAAACTCATTTTCAAAAAGTAGCTCAAAATTGAGAATTTAAAGCTGAAACATGCTCTGTTTAGCATGGTTAAATATGGAAGTAAAAATTAATCTAATGTATCTTATTGTAGTCTCAAATAAAGAGGAAAATTACTTTTCATTAGTGAGAAATCATAATAAAATTAACCAATTTTTAATGATGGGAGTCCATTGATTTTGCTAGTAATCTGAAATTAACAATGAGAAACTTTTGAAAATGACATGCAAATGGCCAACAAATACATGAAACTGAGTTTAATATTACTAGTTCTCATGGAAATGCAAAATGAAAACTACAATGAGGTATCAGGGTAGCAGTTCACATGTACTACAATAGGAGAGAGAGAAAGAGAAGAGAGAAAGAAAAGTAGAGTCAAGTGGGACTGTGGAAAAACTGGGATCTTTTTGCACTGTTTATTGAAATGCAAAATGGTGGAGTAACTATGAAAAGGATACAGTATGGAGGTTCCTTAAAAATTCACAATAGATTGATGTTAATATCCCATTGTGACAGAAGGTGGGAGAACCCTGGGGCTGATAGTGAAATAAATAAATAATAAATACATAAAATTTCGCAATAGAACAATAAGATCCACCAACACCACTTACAAATTTATCCAAAAATAAAGAATAAAACAGATCTCAAGGACATAGTTACACTTGCATGGTCACTGCAGCATTATATACAATAGTATCAAGAGTATGGTGACTTAATCCAAACTGTCTAAAGACTACTTCAGAAAGGCAGAGTAGATACTTAAGAAAACAATTAGAGTAGGTTGCATTCTTATCCCTTATTACTCCTATATATGTTTTATTTTCATCAGCATATATCCATGTCAGACATTATTTTTTGTCTTTAATACCTTGCTTTATTTCTGTGTTTCCACAGACAGAGAAGAGTGGAAACTTTCTTTTTACTCTTGTCCAACCCCAGTACCAAACAGTGCACCTGAAAAAACAGTTATGCATTTAATAGATATTTATTGACTACACTATTGTATAATGAATATGGTCTTAATAGTTTTAAGAAAAGTATTATTTGTATAAAAATTAAAAACTGAATTTATATGCTAGTTAATATTCTCTAATTTTTGTCAGTATAAAATTGTCTTAATTACATGTACAGAAGATATCAGTACAAAGACATTTTTCTATTACTGTTAGTAAGAGCAAATAGCTAATTATTTACCAATATTTAAGCTGAAGAAGTAATAACAAACTGATTAATATCATATGTATGACATTCTTTTGAAGATAATCTTTTCTGATTGTGATTCTTTCACAACTATGAAATTGTGATTCTTTCAGTATGTGAAATTTTGCTTCAAAAGTAAATTTCTTGCATTTTTCCAAATAGGAAATATTATTTATTTTGTTATATATTACTATATTCTACCACCTATATAATTTACATATTAGCTATATAGCATACTACTAAGTATAAATTCTTTATTTCCATGAAATCCATTCATGTTGTATAAAGTAAGATAATATAAAGCCTTATGTGTGATTTTTCAATAGTCAAAACAAAAAACCAGAAAAAAAAAAAAAAAACAGGTACATGGCCAAAATCTAAAATCTAAAAATATTAATCAAATCCATTGGCATATCTCTAGTATGGTTACACTTGTACAAAGTTTTATATTTATAGTAGAAGCACAAAAAAATTCATTAAAGATAAAATAATACTTGATATATGGTCTAAGTTTAAAGTTCTTTCACATGGAAAGAACACCAAGCCTTTTCCTTTAACAATAGCTTAAGATTAATTAAGAAAGAAAAAAAAAAGACAATTGAAAAATCCAAATGAAAGGCCAAACTCACAACCATGTAGTTCAGATCCTAAACAGTGGGGAAGAGAGAGAAAAGTGGCACACTGTGGCACTGAAGAAGTTCTATAAGGTTCAAGTTGAACTTGAATTTCATGGTATGATAGGATGAATTTTAACATGAATCCCAATGACCTATATTCTTGAATAACCATCAAGAATAACCTATATTCATCAATAACCTGTGTGAGGTAGAATCTCTTACTTGTCTTTGAACAATAGGATCCAATAAAAATTATGTGATACTACTTTTGTGGGTATTTTACATCATACATCAGAGAGGGGATATTTTACAATGTAATCAGAGTTCAAAATCAACTGACTTTAGGTATAGCAAAAAGGAGATTATTTAAGCTGAACCTGAGGTAATGAGGAGACCCCTTCATAAGTAAATCTAGAGATTAGAAACTTAAGGAATCAGAGACATTCTTCTCAGCCATGAATATTTTTCCTTGACTTCTGACCTGTCTTGGAAGAAATCTTTCCAATGCATTCATGTTGGAGGAGAGCTCTGACAAGTAAGAGTCCAGTACTAGATGAATTTGGAGCAAAGGACACAGTCCCTGGTACCTAATCATGTGAGCCATGGAAACTGAGATAATAGATGTTTAACCCATAAATTGATCACAGTTTTATGTGATAGGAAACAGTGAAAATGTTCAATAGGAAACTAATGCTTACATTTTAAAGGAATACATATCTTGGTGTTATTCAGGGTAACAATGACATGACAATTTTTGCAACATAGTCTAAACTCTGAATACAATATGTTCTTACACTGTTAGAAAACATACAGTGTAGTAGGATCTGGGTTGGAATTCTAGAAAATATAGCAGCCTAAAGAGGCACTGTGTTTTTGCAGAGAGAAGTGAAGTCACCATCTTCATAAGTCAACTCAACTGTTTTACTATGTGCTTTGCACATAGGAGAAATCTGAAAATTCGATTGACTACTTGCAGGATATAATACTAGCTAGAAGGATCTCAAAAACAAGTAGAGAATTTCAACTTAATATTGTAGATTAGAGGCACCTGATTAATTCTGAACAACGACATTTAAAAGCTCACTTTAATGAAGAAGAATTTAAAGTGGAGATAGTCTACACCAGCAGAGCATAATGATTAGTACATGTCACTGGTTTCATACACATGATCTGAGTCTTAGCTTGGTGGGCATCATAACGTTTTCAGCCTCTACTTCTCACTGTCTCTCTATGTGATACACATATAAATGAAACTGTTTATAAATACTAAACACCTTGCATGTCATATTATAAATCATCAAAAATGCAGTTCCTTTATTACAATAATTAGTATTATAGCAGGAAGAAATAAGAAACAGGTAAAGCAACACAGAAAATGTCCAAAAAATTAAAACTGAGATGGGACAGGTTGGAACAAGGTAAAAGTAATAAAATGAGAAAATGGGAAACAGACAAAGATACATTACAAAGCAAAGATGTCAAAATTTGAGTAACCCACTGCAAAGAGTATAACAAGTGGTAATACTTAGTGGTTGGAATGAGTGCCATTCTCTGACAGACAAAAAAATAGGAGGGTGATGGTAATACTTAGTGCCATTCTTTGACAGACAAAAAAAAAAATAGGAGGGTGATGGGGTTACCAATGAGAAGGTGAATTAAGGTAAGTTCAAGGGTTCTGTGCTGTCATCTTAAAGAAAGTTAATCTGTCTAAATGTACTGTATAAACACATTACTGGAGTTTAAGAGTTTTGGAAGATATATGTGAAGAGAAAATAACTACAGCTATTGGAGTGCATGAATTTCCTTCTCAAGTCCGCAGATTGTGAGGAAAAATGAGTCAAATGAATACTATGCAAAAGGGTACAGAAATTTCAAGATTAAAAAGTCTAATGCCATGCTAAAATTGGGTATTGTTAGCTAATACATAAAACTCTTTAAATCTTTCCACTTTCAGCTAAACTTTTTCAAAAAATTAACTTTTCTACCTCCTTTGGGATTCATGTGATAAAGACATCCCAAAACTTGGATAATGACGATTCACAAGGGAACCTGATGCAACTATGGCTCACCTGGGAGCTATGTTATAATTGCTGCCAGCAGTCCTCATGTCTTCTCCTACTCCGACAAGCTAAATGCTCTATGAAAACAAAGAGCATGAAATAATGGTCACTATTTTCCTTTGCACACAAAATGGAATAAGAATATAGTGTCTAATATTTCTGAGATGTCCACAACTCTACACTGGACAACTTTAATTGTATTGTGCATCAAAACTACAAGTTTTATTTTCATTATTTTATCTCCTGGAATATTTGAAATGCTAGCAGCTAATGATTTTAAAGGTGGAAGTGAGTAGAAGCTGATCATCAGTGTTAATTACTTGAAGTGTACTGAAATTTAACATGTATTTGTATTTGAATTTGGTGTTCCTTAGGAATTTTCAGGGAAAAAAAAAGTCTCCAGGTCAGGAAGCATTAACCACTGTATTCTACTGCAACTTTTTTCTATTTGAAATTTTAAATAGGGAGCATCTATTGCTAATATTTGGGTGGTATATAAGATTAAATAATGCAGTGCCTTTCTAACATTAAATACAATTTAAGATTTTGGTATTGTATAGTCTGAAGTATTTAAACCTACAGATATGTACAGACAATAAGTTCAATGTAATGATAAGGAAAACATTTGGAATAAATACTATGAGACATTCACATAAAGGAGATATCATAATAAGCTTATTTTAAATAATAAACATTTATATGAATAATTGACCTACGCAGAGATACTAGAAATGCAGAGTACAGCTGAAAGAAGGATGAACTAGTTCTAATTGCTTAATCTATCTATACTTGGTGTGATCATAGATTGGAAAGAAGGAAAATTTTGATCTTTATTTTGACTTAATCATATCTAAAATGAAAACAATATGAACTTGAATATATGTATGTAAATGTTAAAATGACCTAATGTGGATAAAAATAATCCAATATCAGTAAAACATTTATGTACACATAATAATACTTTGAAAGGTATCTCTTTTTGTCCTCTTCCTCTTCCTTTATGCATAAATCAATCCAACTCAATGATCTTAAATCTATATTTTAGTAGGTTATCTATTAACAGATGGCAAATGTGTTTACTGGTAGCAAATCCTGGCACTCTTTCTTCAGGAAAAATGAAAAGGACAATCTCCTTAATCCTAACAAGGGCAGTTCAGTGACTAGTTGACCCTGAGGTCACAGTAATTATTATGTGTTTGGGAAAAGGGGGCATATAGCTACTGAGTGAATGACAGCATTAGTACCTTTGTGTAAGAAACTTTATTTTAGTGTTTTAGATATTAGATAAAATACGATATCATTGGTCATTAAAACATCATCTAATGTGTTTGGTGGAAAAAGTCCAACTATGTAATTTATTTCCATTTCATCATCATCTTTGGGGAATATAGTTCATGCTTGTATGTTCTAATTGCTATATATGCATGTCTTAATTGCTATCTTGGTGCTACTTGCACCAAAAAAATATATGACCAAATAAGTTTCACTAAACTGTCAATTACAATGGATATATTTAAATGAAACTAGCATTTTCACATCTTTTACATTGTGCTTTAGAATTGCTAGAATTTTGTGAGCAAGTTTTGAGTTGGAATACTATTCTCTGTATTGACATTCAAATGAAATCACTAAGCTACCACTTTGCTTTAGAGATTTACATAATTTGAGAGCAAAAGCCACATTAAATTAATATTAATTACTTGGTTTTAAAGTCAGCAAGTTCAGCATTAAGCTGTTCTTCTTACCACATTTCACTCTATCTATACCTGAAAACATTGCTTTACAAGAAATTGTATTTTAGGTATAAGGAAATACAGGTACTGTTCCTTAGAAGTTCATCACTTATTACCTTAAGATATGTAGGAATTAAAACTGGTGCTTCTCTCTTAGAGAGAGTAACTTTCAAATACTTTATTAAAGCACATATTTTCTCAGAATCAATGTAGTACTGTAAACACTTTATTATATACACATCCATTTTCTTTCTCACTCTTGGTAAATTCTCATTGCCAATTGTACCTTTCCCTGCCAATCAGCATGAGAGCTCTTGAATGACATTTTCATGCCAAAAAACTTGTGTGTGATCAAGTATATTATCATAACAACAATTTACAATAATTAGAAGATGCATCTGCCACTAAAATTTACATATGTTATAGCTGATGACAAATTATTTCAGTATTAAAGAGCATATCTTGAACTTGCATTTTCCAATCATCCCATTATATGTCTATTATGACATAAAATCTAACAAAACTTATATATATAATTTTATATACATCTACATATGATTGCTCACATGAAGGGTGTAAATACACATGTTCTTTGGATATGAACTGCTTTTTCTCAACAATACATAATCATTATTCTTGTGCCAATCATATTTTGAACTGACAATTTAGTATTAAGGAAGCTGTTCCATTAATTTTTCCAAAGCAAGTGGTTCTGTACATTCCTACTAGTAAACACATTTGCTATCTTTTGATAGCTATTGACTATCCATTGAGACTTAAAAATAAGATCAAAAGTTTGAATTCACCTATCTATCTAGACAGATGAAGAAAACAGAAAAACACCATCAAAGTATTGAGAGTATGTGTATGTGTGTGTTTGTGTGTGTGTGTGCGCATGGAGAAATACAGTCTTTATAACAAGCCTCATACCACGTTCAATCCTTTTTTCAGAAAAACCATATTAAGATTCATGGAAACCTGAATTTTATAAGACAGTATGTTATCACTATAATAGTAGAGGCTTCCTCAACACCAAGGTAACTGAGGCACAGAGGGACCAATTGTTTTGCTGTTTTGTGACCAATTTAATGAGGAAATTAGGATTTTTCACTGGGGATCCTATGGTTCACCTTAAGCAAACTATACCCAAGGGACATTGAAAGTGTTGAAGCAGAAGGTGATTAAGTCTTGTTTGCAAAAGGATAATTGGTCACATGACTGTCACAATGCTGTTAACAACAGGAAGTATTATTTTCTAGCCCATTAATCTATAAGTTTCTTTTGAACATTATAATATGTGAAATATAAAAATGATACTTGAATTAGTGATGACTTAGGGAATATATGAAAGATTAATAATATCATATTAGTCAGGTATTTGGTCTCATTGATAAGTTGAATTCAAGAAAAATGGTCTCATTATTCAAGTAAAATTTTTAATAAACTATTACTCAATTGCTTAGATATTATCTTCAAAGTTGCATTAAAGGTCAATTCACTCAAACTCTTTAGCTTATTTTGTTTTTCTTATTTTTGTATATCTCTATTATAAACAAATACATTGGTAAATTAATAAAAAGAAAGTAATATATAGCCTTGATAATATAAAACCTAAATTGTTTCACCTTTGTCCTAAATCCTATCAAACATATATAACTATTCATCCTACTTGTGAGGGAAAAACAGATTTATCCTGCAATACACTTGTTGAATTTAGTTTCAACATATCTTAAGACACATAGGGAAGACAACTTGGCATATTAAATTCATTCAATATATTTTTATATATTATTAAATTCATTCAATATATTATTAATTCACTTCATAAAAGTTTATCATCATGAAGTAATTATAGTATCTATATAATAAAATGAACTAATAGCTTAATGGCTACCCAATGTTACAGTTTTGAATTTTCCTTTGAAATCACAAGGACAAGTTATGACTCCAAAAATATGGTAATTTCTTTGCAGAGCAATGAATTGAAGATGATAAACATATTTGACTATTTTTATAATGTTTAGAGTTGACAATGTTATCAAGGAATAATATTTTATATTAAATAGTATCTACTATATTTTAAAGTTAGGCTTCTTATGGTCACCTATTTTTACATTACTTACTAGCTATGAGAAATGGATAGAAAAACCAGGAGACAATACTTCCAATATTTTAAATTTGGGATCCTATTGAATCTATCTCTGAGTGGCTTCATTATTACCAGTATCATATTGTAATTTTAATATATAACCATCTCACTGACAACCCTAAACTTCATCTGAAGAGTTCTAGTTATTGGTAGTTCAAGGGAACTCTTTATATTTTATGCAGAACACATCGTTGAGATACTAAAATTCATTTGGGCAAATATAGAGTTTATATAAATGATCACCTTTCAAGGCAGCTCTATAATTAAAATATACCCTGTTACTTTAATAAAGAAAAATAAATTAAAAATACATCACAATTATTTTTGAAATCTCATAGTCTGAGTATTAATACTACCACAGTGAGTTTTAAAATCAAAATTTCAAAATTCATAGAATGATTACATTTACACTCAAAGAAAGATATTTGTCATAACTGCATGGCCCAGTTTTCCATATATTCTTCTTTGTTTATATACCTGCTTAGTCCTTAAAAATTTGTATTAATATTTAAAATAATATCACATAACTGAAAAGACTCTTACAAAACACATCTGTTTAGGGTAAAACATGGGAACTCTTAAAGTGATTTACATTAAACCCCTAGTGTTTGTAATAATACCTCTTCCATGTAGTAATCATTCTCGTGTAGGACTGCAATATACGTAAAATGAGAAAGACCCATAGGAATTATTATAGATCATTATTTCTAAAGCCAAAGTTCATCCTTGTTAGTATGACACAATTAGAGAAGAAATTTTCATAACTAAAAATATGCAAATGTTTAAACTTGATTGTGTTCTTTTTAGGTACTGGAAAGCCTACATATAGCTCATAGTTAACTTAGTGATACATATTAAGTATATAGCAGCTTTGTATTTTACTATTCATATCAAATAGGACTTCTAGCTGCAAACTGAACTCTCCCTGTTTTTTTCAGTCATAATTTATACTAACAAAATACCACTAAGTGAAAGATCATAATAATATATCACAAAATGAACGATATAAATGAAAGATAATTCTGTTTATCAAAAAAAAATCAGATCTGTCAAATAAATGAACAGTAGTAAAAAAATACATAGTACCAGCTAACTTCTATCATTTAATAACTGTTCTCTATGAGTACTGTTAAGTGGTTTTCAGCACTGAATTCTTTCTTCATACACAATCAGAACATACTGCCAATTGACAAAAGGAACATAGCTTCAAAAGAAAATCTCCTAAGTAGAGAAAAGCTCTTTGTTAAGCATGCAAGAGGTTAAACATTGCTGAAATAGCGAGATATTTTCTCAGCCCACGCTTCCCAGTTCCATTCAATTACCAACAGCAACAGTGACTATAATACAAGCTAATACAGTATTATTAAAGCAGAGCTTCCCATTTACATCCACTTCTAACCTGAGGGGGTAAAATAGGGGTGGCATTTATTAGTCAATAACAGAACAAACAGACCCCAACTTGGAAATGCACTTGACCTTGGGTGTAGAATTCTCAGAGACTGAGTTTCATAAGTTTTATTTGGCTCTAACATAACGTATCTAAATGAACCTGGCATCATATAGTGTTCCTTACCATCTCTCTTCCAAAAATGTTGAGAGATCTGCACTTAGCAATCTATGCTTTAGCTATCAGCTGTAATACTGATTAAACAGAGATTAGTCCATTCAAATATTTTTGAAGATTGTATGTTTTATACAACTTGTTGGCTGATTTATTTAACGTAATTTACTAACACATTTGGAGGCTTGTATTGAATATTTCTTGTTCCTTGAGCCATACTGAAAGTGTTGCTCTACAAATATTTGTATTTGTAAAGCAAGATGTATCATGAGGACATTTACTTCACACACACACACACACACACACACACACACACACACACACTGAGCTTTCAACTTTCCCTCTAAAATCCAGTGCATAATCACCAATAGATGCTCTTGTCAAAATAATAGCAATACTAAAATAATTTTTGCAATTATTGCTATATGTTCCATTTCAAATTTAAAAATACTCATAACTTCTTTCTAAATGTGTGTATAGTATTCTGCATTGCTCCCCCACTTGTAATAATTCATAATAATTTTCTTTTTCTTACCTTATTGTAACAGTCAAAAAAAGTCTCCCAGAAAGATTCCTAAATGGTGAAGCTATATAAATAGCAATAATAATAATTTCAAAAGCTAAAAAGAACGTCTCAGCTGGGAAAAGATGAAAATAGTTGGGTTAAAACTATAGAAATCTCCAAAGTCACGCCTGAATGGGCGCCCAGGTGGCAAACAGAGGACTCTTCCACGTCCGACACCACACTCCTTTGTCAAGTTGATGTGGTCCTGCTGGTGAAGCGGTCCCGCAGGGCACAGAGGGTGCGAGAGGGCGTTGCCTCGAGGTGCTGGAGTGATCAGCCCTTTCGCGTCCCAGGTTCAGCACCGGCAGAACAGTGGACAGCACCAGCTCCTCTCACCTCCAGTTTGTCTCAGTCACTGAACCAGGCTGATTCTCGCGCCTCCTCCCTAAGCAAGAGCTGCTGCCACTCAACCCCGGCGTGCCCCGCCCCCACCATCTGACGTAACTATTTTGCATATCAACTCCCTGAGAGGTGCAGGGCCGCCCCCTGTACTGGGCTTCTGTCGGGTCAGCTGAGGCAATCCAAGCGACAACATCCAGGCTTAAGATCAACGTCGGCATTTTTGGACTTCACGATCCATTCACAATGAGTCCTGAGAAACTAAATGCTCTCAGCGTGGCTTGAGCCTTCTCCGGGACTGTGGTTTCTGCGCACTCTAAAGATCGCTACCAGCGCTGTTCTGGCAGGAAGATGGGGCGGAGGGAGCGGGGCACTGGAGCGTTGGGAGATGAGGCTGGGGAGGTGCGTGGGGAACCAACTGGGGAAGAGAAAGAATCCATTCAGCGGCTCAAAAAACAAAACAAAACAAACAACAAAAAAAAAATAGAAATCTTTGATCCTTTTGATCTTCCTCGCCAAACTTTCCTCTTTCTCTTTGCCATTTGTTTACTGGAAAGGCGGTATTGAGTGTTCCCTTTCCTCGGTTCAGGGAGCTACTAGAGGGAGTCGCTGCAGCAGAAACTTGTTCTGGGGGAAAAAATGCTTTGAACGCTGGAATAAAATGTGAAAGCTTGCAATGCTTACCATCACTTGTAAACAGAATTTTTTTCTTATTTTTGATAAGAGCTTGGCATAGTATGTATCAGACTTGTGCATAATATCTGCTTCAATCTCGTGACAAATACATTGTCAGCATAAGGGAACTGGAAGTTACGAGGTTAACACATTATTTCATAATTTACAAAATAAAACTTCAGTTTCAACTTCCGCTGCCAAAATCCTGAAGGTTGTTCATTATTTATTATGTCTAAAATATCCATTGTTTTATGAAAGGTGGGCTATGCTAAAAAGCATTTCATAGCCATCAACAAGATTCTCAGAATAGATGATGTTTCTTGTCCCATGCAAACGGTAATGGCCTTGACAGGAAGAGATAGGGGCTTCCCTGTCATATTTCTGACTACTTAAACTTATAAACACTTTTAGTGAACTGAAACAATCATCTGAAAGGGTCATTACTTATATTGTATCCATATGACCCACCAGCAGCCATCAGCACTTAACTTGTACAAAGACACTGGCAATTGAAATCAAGGCTAAATTTTTAAGTTTGATAACACAATTTTGAGAATTTTCTTTCAAAATATTTCATAGCATTCAATAATACATTGTGTTCCATCACAATATATACTATTAATATGTATCATCTATTTGAATCCAATATAGTTTTGCACTAGAATTGCTCTTTTCTGGGACTCTGATGAAATAAGTACACGTTTTTATTTTTCTATAAGGAAAACTAATAAATTGTCTAATGTGCAATTAGACAGTTTAGGAAAGTTTATTTACTTTAAGTTATATATATACCCAGATTTCTTTTTTACAGAAATTTATAGAATTTAAGTAACTACTTAAACAGGATCAAAATTGAGCACATAGTAATTTTGGTTCTGAGGGAACTTTTTTCTACTAGCAAACCTTCTTTTCTGTTTTATTGTAGAATTTGTCCATTTCTTTCCCAAATCTTTAATTCCCTGGGTATATAACTCTACACTACATTGTTGCATTCCGGGTAATTTGTAATGTATTTTTATTTCTCTCTGACCGCGAATGAATTTACATAAATGACAAGTGCCATGTTTTTTGCTCTGCTCATTATATATACACACTCCATATGCACACTCCTTCTGTAAGCAACCTTATACCCACATAACTATTGCTTCAGACGCTTGTGACATGCCATGAAATATGATATTTGGGGGCAGATGGGCATTCTAAAATTGTAATTATAGTGGATCAGCTGAATCATCTATACTTAGGCTGACTAAAGCATGTATGTTATCAACTTCTTTTGAAATGCCACATGGCATATGTTAGTCAACTCCATGCCAACATGACAAAGTTGGCAATGTATGTTGTAAAAGATTTGATGTATGTTGTAAAAATTCTTATAATATTCCACCAAAGCCTGTGCTGATGTGTAATAGAAACTATTTTTCAGTTCAATACAGTGATCATATTATTTTGGGCCATGAAGTTAATTAAGGGAGGAATAATATTGTTCAAAAGCCTAAGGGGATAAAAGTGGAAAACAGAGTTATGTTTGAATGATTGAAAGAAAAAAAAAGACCATTTTCTCTCTGTTACAGAAAGAGAATGAGAGAAATGGAGAGGAAGAAGTTAAAGAGAGAGGGAGATAGGAAAAGAAATAGTTTATTTTAGCATGCACAGAGAACCAGGCATGTAGAGAAGCATTGAGAGTATTATCCCTTTCAAGAGGACTTTAGGTACTGTCAATCCTAACTGGGGTATAACTGAAAGCAAGTTATTTTACCTCTCATCAGATTCCTCATTTGGAAATTTTGTGATTATATAAAATTATAACTAAAATATTTAACACATTTCATGTGTGTTCTGTACTATAATTCAAACTTCAGAACTTTCTATATTAGAATTCAAGATCATAAGCTATTTTTCTCTTAAATAGATTAAATTGACTTCCAGTTATTGAGACTAAGACTGTAAAAACTGTATATTAAGGTACTTAATTTGGGAGGTGTGAAAGGGGATGAGTAACTAGGATTAAAATGAAAGTAAAAGTTAAACAAATATTAAACCACCAAGAATGAAACTAAGAGAAGACTGAATGGATCTGTTAAAATAGTCATTTATTTTTCTTAAAGCAATATTGCAATATTCTCATATATAGTCATGTATCTTTTTCAGTATGTTTAAAGTAATTATAAAGCAACAACAAACTACAAGGTATGCACAATGTGATTAAATGTACTTTTAGTTATAAATTTTCTCTGTAAAGGCAACTAAATTAAGTAAATATGCTCAAAGAAAATATCCTTGATGCTGAATAACCAACATTACCTTAAGGATTTTAATTTAGATAATTTATATGAACATACTAAGTGGTAATACCCAGAAATTATGAAGCTCATAGTGTCAGCTTATGAATGAATATTTAGACTTGTATGAAAGATTTACTTTTAAATCACATTTCTTTTTTGGGTTTTCTATTTCTGGATTCCTGTAGTATTAACTTTTCTATACAATTCTCAAATTATAATTAATCTAATGAGTTTATATTAGTATTATAGATACCCTAAACATAACAACAGTACATGCTTTGTTAATTTTTGGTTTTATGTCAGCTATGAGAAGATTCATGTGACTTAAGAGCATGCTTATTTGAAAAACAAAGTTCACTTCTTTTTGCAAAGAAATTTTTGCTATTAATTTGGCCAAACCTCTCTTTATTAAAGAGGTCAATAAGATAACATCATAAATACAAAATGTACCTAGAGATCTTAATTCTCCTCCAATGAATTTCTACATGATTATTATCCTTTCTCCTGATGTGTTATATAGATAATAGTTTTAAAGAATACTGCATTTAACACTTAGGTTTTATTTTTCTTAATTCTGAAATTTAATTCATTCTTTTATTTTAGCCTCATCATATCTATCCAAAATGCTAATTATGCAATATATTACATTACTTGACTTCTAGACATTTGAAAAGATATTTTCCTTTTCTTATTTCCTCTTTTGCTTTTTCTTTCCTCCATTAATTTCCTTCCTCCTTTTTATGTCTTTCTTCCTCAGCACCTACATCTCTCTATGCCTAGCTTTTATTTTAATAGTCTACTAATAAGCCATTTATTAGAAATCTGTCTCATGTTATACAATGCTTGAATATGCTATTGTGTTATTAAATGAGATATTGCTATAATGTATCAAAATATTTAGCTAGCCAATAATTGTGATCTTTATTTTAACTGCAGTGTGTATGGTGAATACACTAAAGAGAATTTTCAAATATTTCACTTTGAAACATGCACTTAAGTTTCAGGATGTAAAAAAAAAATCCATATTAATTTCAAAATAAACACTATTTATTACACACACTTTTTTTTAACCTAAGTGTCATTTGCTATCAACTAGAGTTTTCAGGAGATTATATTGGTTTAATCCTTTACACTCTTAATGAAGGTTGCAATTATATTACATTTATTAGTTTACCATCTCTAGTTTACCAACACAGGCATTGTATTGGTTTTAGAGATTACAAAACTTAATTATGAGTAATATAAGATCCAGTTCCTTTCTTATTAGTATTTAACAGAGAGAGACACATTGATCAAAATTAATTTTAGAGAACTTGTGGAGCATATAGTCAATGGAATATTATACAGCTATTAATAAATCTGAGGCTATCCTGTCTGCCTGTGACTTTACAGGTGTTTTTTGTTTGTTTGGTTTTGGTTTTTGTTTTTTGAACCTTTTTTCTTTTGAAAACAGGAGAGGCCGTTCTCCTTTCCACACGTGACTATAGGCAGGTGCCACTACTTTTCTTTCTCCTTTTCCTAATGAATCTATAGTTTTGAATGTTAATTTTTTAAAGAATAAAAAAAAGAAATATGAAATAGTAGCACTGAGAAAAAAGTGGATAGACCTTAAGGGATTATGTTGAGTGTAATCAGGCAAAAAATAAAAGATATTGGATAATTTCACTGATTTGAACAATACAATAAGGTAAAAAAAAATACAAATAAACAATAGGAGAAATAAAAATTTGAACTGAAAAAAAGAGAAGATAATTGTTACCAGAGGGACTAGAGGAAATTGTGGAAGGAATGGGTGAAGGAAGGAGATGGAATATGATAACAAGTGGTTTGGTGAAGGGGAAAGAAAGGTACATCTATGTGTAAAATAGCTTACCAAATTTCAAAATAGCAGAATTATGATGAAAAAGAGGTCAAAGGAGCTTGCTTTTTTAAGAAAAAAAGGAAGAGACTTAACATTCTTCATTCTGTTCCTCAAATTCTCAGGTCAATGCATATATTTTAATTCTTTAATTTCCACTGCATAAATGGGTCATTTGAATTTCACAGGAATCTGGACAAATGTGTATATAATATGAATAAAAATAGATTCAAGAGACTGGGTGATGTCAATTTATATTGAGATGTTAGAGAAAGGATGGAACATGTTGGTTAACTGGGAAATTAAAACTACAGCATTTGGAAGAGTAATTTATCTTGACTGCAAGGGAAATATTTGTTCATTATCATCAAAATTGACTAAATTGTTGTCAATGTTTATCATAAATACTTTGAGGACAATTTCAAATTCTGAATTCAACTTTTGAATTAGAGTGACAGGCCAAAGGCCCACTGTGAGCTGCCATTAAAGAATGTGTCATAGGTGCTGAGAATGGAAAGAGCTATTAACCTAGTATTTATATTTTTATGTTTAACTAGGATCTTTAACTTTTAGGTTCTGTCCTAAATTCAAAGAGAAAATAAAGTTGACTTTTTATATAAGAGACCTCAGCATTGACAATTACAGATTCAGGTTTATGGTATCTGCTCTAATTTTCAAGTTTTCATGAACTTTCATCTTATCCATCTAATTGGTTCCTTTATATACGTACCTTCTCTAATTTTCAACTGATATCTCTATGATTTTTTTCAGAGCTATATTTTGTCTGTCTGCTTTACCCTAGTTTGGAAATGATGTGAGTAAGCTCTAAAGAGTTGGCATTAGTCAATACATCTACAAGAAAAAAAGATTGAGAATATATATTAGGGAAATAGTCTTAGAGTCACAATGTAAATAAATTTAAAAAAATGATTTTTATATGACCATGCACATGTACAACTGGGGTTGTCCCTGAAGAAATTTGACAGGTGGAACATAATCTCAAAAAATGATATCAGGTAGTAATAGTTTTATAAATTAAAGGTGGGTGTAAAATAACATAGCTCTATTTTGCCTAATTTATATAACAAGCCTATATAATTTTTCAATAAACTTCAATATTAAAAATACTGTAGTAGAGAACTTAACTAAAATAATATTACATAGGTCAATGACAATTCTGCTAACAGTTATGTTGTAGAAAATAATAAAATTAGTGAAATTTAAAAAACAAATGTATCCGTTAATTCAAGCAAACACTAATACAATTCAACCTGATTGCCTACAATGATTGATCAGTCTTATGATTAAATTTATATACTTGATGTTGGATAAATTCATTGAAATTACAATCAGTTTAAATGAGGCAGGTGTATCACTGTCTTCACTGTAGTTTTTAATATAAATTCTGAAAAAGTTTATTTTTCCTTTATTATTTTAATAATCAACATTTGGGAATGTAATTTGAATCTGGTAATTTTCAAATACTTTAGAATCTGAAAATACTGTAAATTTCAGAAGTGTAATTAAACAGTGAAGATAAAATAACTTTCTGGTGTTCAAATATGATGATTTTAATTCTCAAGTTTCTGTGTTTAAGAGATCTCTTAGGGCATCTATTGGCTAATGTTAGTATTGCATCTGAGAATTTGAGCACTATCCTGCGAACTCCCAAGTTCTGATTCAAGACACTGATTTAAGAGTATGTTGACAAAAGGACATATAATAAATTATTTACTGCTTATTATTGAATTTAAAGTATTAAAACCATTTTCAAAATTTATGTTATCTCTTGGAATGCAAATGCCATTGCTTGATTTAGCTGCTTTCATATTTGGCTTAAACTTCAGAATATACAGGAGTATTAAAACAACAGTTCTCCCAAATTTCAAAATAAACATATATGGTGACACATTTAATTAATTATCTGTTAGAGAACAATGCAAAACAACATTGAGGATCTGGTTGTAAATCTCAAGTTCAGAAATACAATGTGTGAGGAAATACACCATTATAAGTGCAAATCTGAAAGTTGGGTCAGATAGAGAACAGTGATCAAGCTATCACATCTACTTGCTGAAATTGGACACAACAATGAGAAAGGACATGAATGCATTCAGGTCATAAGGTTTAACATTTCTGTGTGCATGCCAAAGAATGTATGTGCATGTGTATATATATATATATATATATATATATATATATATACACGTGGATTATATATATTATATATTATATTATATATAATATATATATTATATATATTATATATATTATATAACAGCTATAACACATATATATAATATAACAGCTATAACTCACAGTTTATTCTTAGAGTTAAAACATAAATAAAAAATATTAATAGTGGATGTAAATTGTCACAGTTAAGACTCAGATGTCACAATACAAATGATAAACCCTGAAAGAAAAACAAACAATTTGGTAAAATGAGCAACCTGATTTTTCCTAGGTCTTTTTAGCCTTCCTGTATATAAGCTCTTTCCAGAGCAGATGGCCCAGAGCAGCTGTCTCAGTTTGTTACCAGGGATGGTACTAGCATTGTCTAGGAGAAAATGTGATCAGAACCAGAGATATATGTTATTTCTACCAAAGGCTCACCCACTTCATTAATGTTAATTTCTATTATTTATTCATATTATATAGAAAATTTTGAACTTAAAAAAGCAAATACTGCCAGTACAGGAGCTTGACAATAACTGTGGAATAGTTTGAGACTTCACAACTTACATCTTTGGCATATAATAACACTGCTCACCATATAGACATGTTTGGATTTCCATATTGGTCTCCAACGGTTGAGTGGAGCTATGTGCTCATTTACGGACAAGGACTTATGTATGGAAGTGAAACATGTCACTTCTGGCCAAAGAAACAAATAGGTTTTTCAAAGTCCCTTTTTCTCTATCAAGAAATTTGCAAAATTTGAAATAGTGGCCTGTCAGTCTGGATTTTGGAGGGACAATCATATAATTGGAGAACTTTGTGGACAGTGAGGGCTAATGCTATGTGTCAACCTGACTTGACTAATGGATGTACAGATAGTTAATAAAACATTAATTCTGGATATATTTGTAAGTGCTAGGGAGACATTAGCACTGGAGACTGAGTAAAGAAGACCTTCATGTATATGAATAGGGCAACTGGCAATTAGTTGATAGACAAGGATGTACACCCCCCCACTCACAATTATCTTTTCTTACACTTGAATTGAACTACATACAGACTGAATTCCCTTGCTCTCAAGCTTGCTAATGGCAGATAGGGGGACTTTTGGTCTCCAATCTCTTAGCCTGTATGAATCAATTGCCTATCTATCTATCTATCTATCTATCTATCTATCTATCTATCTATCTATCTATCTATCTATCTATCTATCTATCTATAATCTACCTACCTATCTTCATCATCATCTATCTATCTTTCTAGTTATTATCTATCATCTATCTATCTACCCACCTGTCTGTCATCTATCATCTATCTGTTTCTCTGTAGAGAAAAAAAACAAAAACAAACAAACATTGACTAGTGATGAACACAGAGCATGAGCATGAAATAAACTCCCTTGCTTTATCGCTGAGGTTCAAGGTTTGTTATGCTGTAATCTCAGCAAATTTTAAATCAATTGATAAATGTCCGCAACTGAGTTGATTAAAAAAGTTTCATATACATAAATCCTTACATATCTGCTTTCTTCTCTAGTTTTCTAAATGAAAAATATTACTATTATTCTCATATATAGTCTTATTTGTTACTTAGTCTTGTTATTTCTTTGGAAATAAATAAAACTGAATCTTATCCTCTGAAAATCTAAAATAAGTTAAAGATAGTCCACAAAATTTTCCCTGTTTTAAGTGGAAATAACTAATCTATCACCTGACTCATAAAAATTACCAAAAGTTGTTAATTTGATATCTGTCCTTGACTTTTGTTATTGACTAATACTCATCAGCTAAGGATTTCATTTCCACAAATGCACAAAATGAGAAACATGCCTCTTCTTTTCAAATATTCAATCACTTACTTATTAAAAAGATAGAGATCAGATTGAAGTAGATATCTGGAATAACTACATATCCGAAGCAGATATGTTGAGAGTTAGAGATAGAAAATAATTATAAAATACCATAAACCAATGCAACCATGCAAATCTTTTAAATACAATCTAATATGTAACAAAATAGGCTAATGTTTCATGAATCATCTGTGTTTGGGATGTTTCTTATTTCTACTAAAAAATAAAATTTTTCCTTAAAACACATTTAGAAGTATTGACTGACAATTTTATGATAGTTGCTCCCAGATATTAGATATTTGTTATCTGGATCTCAAAATATTGCCTGCCTGTTTCTCTATTCCCACAGTCCACCCTTTTGACAGAGTAACAGCTAGTTAAAGGCACATTATCCTACACTAGCTACCTAAAATTCACTGTGAGCTACCTATTCAGTTGATTCTTGTGACTTTTTCAGATGATGAGTATTCAGCAATTAACCTTTGCTTTTTTTAATCTAATAACACAACCTTGTTCAGTCAAATTCTTCTGCTTTCTTTCCAAAGTCATGTTAGTTCTAAACTATTTTGATGGCCCAAACTAAGTAAGTTTCTAATGAATGTCACCTAGAAGGCTGGCAAAGGTTATGAGAAAGGGAACTAGCACTAGGTGAGAAAATCTTCCACACCAAGCACTCACACTTCCTTCAAATTCATTCTGTCTTTTGTAACCCACTATGACGTGTTCACTTTATTATTGCAACCCTGATTTATCTTTGAGTAAATACCATAAGTAAATTAGTGTCCATGGTTGAATACTAAGTAAAATATACAAGGCTTAACAGAAATAAAAATCATAAATATTTCCAATTGAGCACGCAAATGTTTTCACAATCCTTAGTACAATCAAATTGTTTTATTAAGGAATGATCAAAGGAGCAAGCTGCTTACTGCTTTTATCTGGCAAAACATGAATCACTTCACACAGTAGAGAAATTCAATCCAGGCAGAGAGAAAAAAATGGTAAAAAAAAAAAATGGAGCATGAAATTGCTAGTTGTTTTCTGGCTTATAAAGTGATCTGGTCTAGAAAAGTGTAGCATGCATGGGGTCATGGAGGGACTCCAGTGAGACAAGAAAAGTCTCACTGTATCTATATTTACTTATTTTATGGAGGTAGCATTATTTATAATACATATGTGATGAACATAGTATCCCATCTCTTCCTGCTTCCTGTACTCCACTACCAACTATTCTCACTCATTATACTGCTACTTTGGCTTCATAGACTATATCAATGTCTGATACATCATTTGTTCATTCATTTAAAATTCTGTCCTCGCCATTTGAACATTAAATCATTGCATGTAAGACTCCACCTGTTCACATCTGTATTTTGTAGGCTTATAAAATACCAATCACATGAGTGTATAATGTATGTTGACTTAATACATTAGTAGCATACTTGACAAAGTGACTACACTTTTCAGCTTTCTTAAGATGCACCCATTTTTCAGGATATATGGAATACTGTTTATTTGATGAACTATTATCTAATTTGCAATTGTCACAAATTCTATAGTGCTTAGCACTATAGAATTCTATCATGATGCTTATTATGACTTCATTTGAATGTTTTTTAAAAATTTCTCCCTTTAGCTATTAGGTAGTAAGTAGTAGCACCAAGAAAAAGCTAAAATTTATGTGTGATATCTACAATGTGATGCACATTTCTGGTTCAATAATAATATATAATGTAGTCACATGCATAGTTGCTTTTATATGTGTCTGTTGCTTATTTCTAAATGAGGGCTTGACTCTCATTTAGAGTAATACTTGGCATCATTTCCTAGACAGGAACTGGTGCATATATGAAGCCCAATAAATAGTTGAGAAAGTGATGATTTACATATATTCTCACTGAATTTAGCAGTTCCTAAATTTATTCTTTTACTTTATCAGAGGATTAGTAACATAATTTTTTTAATTTACTTCAAACCTGTTATAATTTGACTAATACCTTAAAATGCTTATTTTATCACAAGTGTCTTCAGATTACTAGAATTTTAATTATGCTTCATTATTTATCTGACAGAGGTTAACTGAATATTTTATGAATACTTTGGGAATAAAAAATGATATATCAGGTTTAGGAATTGTGTGGCTAAAAAATGTATTATCTGAGAGTTAGCAATATACTTTTATTTCATAAGACTCACCTCTCTGACAAGAGCTTAATTGTATAACCTTGGTATGTAAAGCATGTCATTGTTATTAGTCTGTACTTAACCTCATATAGGATGTAGGAAAGAAGGAGGTAAACCTGGATACCTTAAGTATATATAAATCAAGTTTAGACTGCCATGTAGATTAATGTACAGATACATAAGCTTGCATCAAATATTTGTTAGTTTTACTTGGATATGAATTCATATCCCCTATCTCAATTTATAAGATTTCAAAACAGTAGGAAAATGTCTTCCTTGACAAATTGATTTAAAAAATTGATTGTTAGAGACTGTATGTAAGCCCATTTTAAAATTACTAAATAGCAATATTTAGGTTAATGATTTAATGAAAGTAATCACTTCTTATATTAATTGAATGTTATTGAATAATTTTTGAATAGTTTTGGTTAAGAGCAGTGGAGAAATTGGGAAGTTTTAATATTTAATATTGTTATATTCCCTTTTGCACATTGAACAAATATAAGAACTATATCTTATTTTAGGATGGCAGCAAATAACACACACAAGTTGACATTGACACATTAAAGAATCTATAATCCACTAATAGAAGAAAACTGTGGCATATAGATAAACTATATGGTATGGGACCTAAATATTCGGTAAAGATTAGGTATTTTTCGTGAAAACATATCAAAATAATTTAAATATCCTAGAAATGGCAATTTAGAACAAATTCAATAGAGGTGTTATACATGAAAACAATTATACTTAAATCATCCTCATGGTGCACATCAATTATTAATAACAATACTATATTACTAAATTGTTTCATAAAGCTTAGCCAAAAGAGTTTTATAATATTATTTATTTTACAGAATGCTGCTTAAATTATGAAAATGGTGCTGCAAGGACATTTTATACAGAATAAATAAAAGTGCTGTTAGCCAGTGAAATATAAGAAAGAAATTAAAAGTTATAAACAAAGAGAAATAACACATTTTAAAATGAGCCTTGAAGATTAATATGTTCTATTTGCTATGTTTACTATTGAACATAAAGTATAAAGACAAACTAGTAAAGAAAATTTATGAAAAAACATTAAAGTAATCAGATGCCTTAGACTTAAGCAACAACTCAACGCACACCAAATGCAACATCTTGTTTGGTTATTTATTTATTTCTAATTCAAATCAGGCACTATTATTGGCACACTGTTTTACGTATTTATTTCAAGTAAGTGACAAGGTTCATTTAGCCATACAAACATATTTCAAAATGAGGTGACTTCACAAGCTCTGCTTACTCTATTTCAGTTCACAGACAATCTGCCTTATTACCTTAGTGTTCAATGGATATTTCCAGTTCCTTTGTTTCGCTATAATTTTAACATTTAATCAATCCTAATTATAGAAGAATTGGGGATTCTTGACATTCTCCACCTTACCTATTATAGAAGTTCATATTTTTTCCTAAAATGTTCTTTGCATTTGCTCCAAACTTAGCATTTTCATAAAATCATTTGACAAAGACAGATAACTAGATAGTAATTCAATTTTAACCATGTACCAAATCCATTTACAAGTATGAGAGAAAAATATGCTACTTATTATAATATTTGCTTCTAAATTACATTTATAGTTACACCTGTTATTTTCGTTTCATAGAATATGAAGGATATGTACATAGCTGAAAGTTACCTATGCTTTCGATTGACTAATATTGTCATCTAAATAAAGGTAGATTAAACAAATTGTGGATCTTATGAAAAGGAACTGATCTGAAGTATAAAGGCAGGATTTTATTTTCTGAAATTATTTTGATGATTACAGAAATATCTTTTAGCATATCTTTGGTTTGGTACTATAATAGGTATTGGAGATATTTTTGCGATGAAAAGGGGTGGGGACAGAGTTCAGCTTAGGGAACTTCATGTAGATTATACCCCCCAAAAAATAAACTGTCAGAATTAACATAGTCAGCAACTTTGCAAAGTACAAGATCTACATGCAAAAAAGTTGTGTTCTATACACTAAGCATAAGTAATCTTAAAAGAAATTAAGAAAACAATCCCATTTATAACAGCACCAAAAACAACAGAACACTTAAGAATAAATTTAGTCAAAGAGTCAAAAGATTTGATTACTAAAAACTAAAAAAAAGTGGAATCTAAGGAGAGCCAAGTAAATAAAATTCATTTCCATTATCATAAATTGGAAAATTTAATTTTGCTAAAATGCCATACTATCTTAAATGCAGCATACATTCAATGCAATCTCTATCAAAATTCCAATGGAGTGTTTTGCAGAATGAAAATTTATGTAGAGTCTCAAGAAGCCCCAAATAGTCAAACAATCTTAGCAAAGAACAGATTTAGAGACTGCATACTTACTGATTTCAAGACATTACAAAGCTATAGTAATAGAAACACTTGAAAAATTGGCACTAGCATAAAGACAGACATATAGACCAATGGAAGAGAACAAAAAGTTCAGAAATAAATCCTTAAACATATGGTCAACTGATTTTCAATAAGGATTCCAATACTATACATTGGGGGAAAAAATAGTTGCTTTAAATCATAGTTCTGGGAAAATAGGAAAATTAGATATTCAAATGGAAAATAATAGGTTGGATCCTTACATATATCACACTGAAATCTCAAAGAGAATTGAAGACAAAAAACAATAAAAATTTCTAGAAGAACACAACAGGGAAATGTTTCATGATATTTCATTTGGCAATAATTTCTTGATACAGATTTTGAAAATGGGGGGAACTTTTGGAGGCGATAGATATGTCTATGTCCTAAACCATGATGACTGTTTCATGGGTATACACTAATTTCCAAAATAATTCACTGTATATATGTGTAAGTATCTAAGCAAAATGTCAGTATGTGACACATAGCTCAATAAAGTGGTTCAAAAACTGTAGATTTGTATCCCAAAAGGGTACAGTTATTGTATTAACCAAATACCAAAGAAAAAATATTTCATTTGAATAAATACAAGACATAAAAAAAGCACTAATCACAACTGATCAATATAAGTAGAGTTAGGTATAACTATACAAACCAAAAGGATACATACACACACACACGCACACACACACAGAGGGAGAGAAAATACCATATTAAAAATATGGCAATTACTTGTTTCTATTAAAATAAGTATGATTATTTAGTAATGTCATAACCTAAGTTTTCACTGACCTCATTCTTCCCCTCTCATCAATAATTTCCTTCAGGTATCAGTTCTCTAGATAAAATAAAATTTAACTTTTTATTCATGGAAATTCAATATTTTATTCTCAGAATTACCTTAACATTATTTGTCAGTAAACCTGGAATTTCAGTAATATACACCAATTAATATGATTTTTCTACCTTTACTTTTAAAGAAATGTAAGTACTTTAACAAGATTTACTTTGAGAACTTGATCACTGCATAACTAAGCAAACCTACCCTTCATTTTATGTTAATTAAATGGGGAAATAATACACCTTAATAATTGTTTCTAATGCTATTTGTTGAGGAGGAAAGTTATATGCAAGATGCTATAAAAAAGGGTGAGGGAACAATTGTGAACATACTGAAGAAAAAGTTTGTGTTAATGCAGTTTTTCCAAAACCAACTGTATACTAAAGTATAGATTCTGTAAACAAATAGAAACCAGCAATTTAAAACTTGCAGTAGAATAATTTATAAGGGAATATTAAGTTAGAGAATTCATAATGATAGAAGTATCTTTTTTTCAAAAATAAACAGTTCCAAGCAAAATACACAATGATTACTTTCAACATGTCATTATATCCCCAAACATTCTAGATCCAAAAGGTAGTCACACATAACTCCTGACTTTCCATCTTCATAATCACTTAGTTTCCAAGTCCCACCTTTTAAAATCTGTAGCATTCAGCTTAAAATATATATTCTCCTTTCCTTTCCATTGTCCCTGTCCTAGTTTAGATTTTCAGGTCATTTCCTGAGATGATTGAAGCAGACACCTAATTTGTTTCTCTGCTTCAGGTCTTTCTTATCTTCATTCCTTCTACACATTACTTTCAGATTAATCTTTCTAAAGCATTTCCTACATCATGTCATTATCCCACTGAAAAAGCCTGCCATGGTTCTCTGTTTCACCAGTGATTATTTAATTTGTTATCCAAACTGGAAGGCATTTGAGAGTAAAAAAGGCATGACTAATAATCACCCTCAGGTGACAGGTGTGAACCAAGATTGACATGGGTGGATGGAGAAGAGTGATCATTCTATCCATTGCCACAACCCACCCATAATTCTTCTGATCTGTTTTTCAATTTTAATTTCCACTAATCCCTTTTAGACAAATTAAGTTACTTTCTCTCCTGACTGTTCACCTCAGTTTTCACACCAGTAAACATAATGTGAATTGTTAGTGGTTTGTTTTTGAGAGGATAACTGAAAATATATACAGATACATGGACCATATCAGATAGTTAAATAATGTTGCTACTCTTAACCAATAAATATCATTTCAGCATATACACAATCATGTACTCTCAATACAGAACACTGGCAATAATATATAGGTGGCTTTACTTCTGCTGCAACTGTTAAACGATAAGCAATTAGCATGTGTTTAAAATTGTTTGGATTTATCTGGAGAAAAATGTCACCACTTACTTTCATCCTTAATTATAAGTTGAAAGTTAGACCAATGGTAATTTTTGGATACATGCACAAGCAATTCCAATCTAATTCACTAGATGTTTGTGTTGTTACAAATTTGGAATATTAGCAAGCATAATACTATTTTTAGAAGTATTGTATGCATAAGTAAATATGTACATTAATATTTTAATAAAGCTGTATCATTATGTTTTCCTTAAGAATTTAGAATTTGGTTTCTAAAGATTGTAGTTAGGAATGTCATTGGATGTCCTCTTCATCAATAAATTGCAAACATGATAAATTATGTCTTGATTAGGAAGGAAAAAATAAACCCTTGCCTACAGAAATATCTCTGGCATACATCCAAGGAACATCATGCTACTTTATGATAATAAATTTATTATTTCCAAATAATTTTATTGAAAAGGCTCAGTTTAATCTAATTCTAAATGCATTATCAATGTGTTATGAAGATGATCTATATTTAAACATCATTCCCGACAAGTTAAAGTCAAATTAGTGAGAGTCTGTTTCCTGTGTTTTGATTTAGAAATTAAATTTGGCATTAGATGAGCATAGTATGAAGATGTGATAGGAAATTTCCTTCTACAATGTGTCTTTAAGGTACTATTCCATAACAACTAGAACTCCACATTTTTATAATTATTTATGATATTTGTCTGAAGCTTGCTGAAGTTAGAATATTCCTAGATTGACCTAAATTTGACCTAGAGAATAATTGTGTTAGTGTGCAAATGCACTGCTGTGTGCATGAAATCACATCCATGATCTAAAAGCTTGGAAGTTGTATGAGCAGGAAGGTCACACTCTTGTATTCAAACATCAGTTTAGTGTCAATTCAAAAAGTCCTGAAGACTGCTGTGATCATTTTAATATCTAATATTAACAAATCAACTCAACATTCTCTATGGAGTGAGAACAAACACACCGAAAATAATCGATAAATAAGTCATTAAACAAATATTTAGTGAAAGCATTTCCTTTCTAAGCATTATGCTAACCTAAGTGTCAGATAAAGGGACCCATAATAATGCAATAGTTTAATGAAATAGAGGTATACATTTAAACTTTGAGAGAACTAAGATTTATTTAGTAGTTTTTCTGTGAATGTTGAACTGTTTCATTATACACATGAAAAAATAGGTTAGAGAATCTGTTCAGTGTGACCAAGATCACAAAGTATGGAGATGATACCAAGTCCATATTCCACATACTATGTAGTTATTACTTTGTCAAAAAGCAATGACAAATATGGGGTAGTTAATCACATTATTATGATTGATAGGATATAATTCCATGATAAACATAGACTCTCCTCCTTTGTGCATAAAGGACAATTTTACCTAGTGGAAAAATGCTATTTTTTACTTTTACAAATCTGAGTCTATATATATCCAAACATTCCCCTATTTCCTCTATACAACCTGAAATGAGAAGCATCTATACTAACTAGATAACCAACTTCATCTGCAAAGAGAGAATTGTAGCACTAAACAGAAATGAGCACAATTAAAACTTGAATTGCTAAAAGAGAAATGTATGTATATTTTAAATGTAATCACTCATCACTGTGCTTAATGGCCACAATAGTTTATTGTTTTTCTAATCAGTTTGCAATATACTGGTGACAATCAACATCACAGGTGTTTTAAGTAATAATTTTTTTCAACTCCTTTTATACTGTAATTGAATATTAAATCATTTTTACCCAATTTTCTCTTAGGAGATTATAACAAAGAATATGAGGAAATACTGTTAATAGAGCTATCTTCTTGAAAATAATAATTTATTATTTTTACTTTTTGTTGAGGTAACGTTGGTTTACAACAATGTATACAATTTAGAGGTACAGAATCATCCTCTTTAAGTGCAGTTACTACACTGCATCCTCCAAGAAGTCCATAACTTCTCTATTATAGTTCATTATGTTCCCTCCACACTTTGCATCCATCTTTGCTGCTTCCCCTCTGTAGCTTCATTCTACAATTGAATTTCTAGGATTTGTCATTGTTTGGCTTCATCTAACTCTTTGTCTTTATCCTCTGTATTATGCTTATAAGTGATGCCACCAAGTATTTTCTTCCTCCTTCTGACTTACTTCCCTCTCCACTTAAAACCATGTCTCATAAATGGCAAGAGTTTATTTTTTGACAGCTGAGTAATATTTCCAAAAGCAATAATTTATTCAAACTATATGACATAGTTTAACGTAGTTATTTTTAAAGCTATGAAATGTGTATTAAATTAAGTTTTAGCAGATTTGTCCTTTACTATTTTTGATCCATTAAAATAGGTTTTAAAAGTTACCCATAAATATCTTAAATGAATAGAATCCAATAGTTAATTGTTCACAATTAGCCTATGTATTCTTGTGTTTGGTTTGTGATTTGAAAGAAAGGTTATTCTTTCCTTCAGTGTAAACTCCTGAATGTTATTTTACATGTCCATTTGAACAATTTCATTATATTTAATTCTTATACTAGATGACTTTTATGTTCTGGGAATTTTTTAAAATGTGATATTTTATACAACTGTTTTCCAGAAGGTGTTATTTTTGCTTAAAAAATAAATCATGAATTTGTTCCAGTTTTACTCAAACCATTGTGGGTTCTAAATAAACATCATAAATTATAGATTTATGAATGTTAAATTATGCTACAAGTGAATGAATATAAAGGCAAAAATATCCCTCTGCCTCTCAAAATAAAATAAATAATTTATTTATTAAATAATAAAAGTGGGCTTTACCTTTCATCGAACATTTTTCTTCCTATATTAAAATTTTTGGATATGCAATTTAAAAGTAAATATGTCAAAATAACATCACAATAAAGCAATGTTTTTCGTACAGAGACTGATGATCTTGGTATCCTGAGTATCGTAAGTTTTGACAGTTCTCCATTTTTGTTGAACACTATGGCTTTTTCAGCTTTTTCTTTCTGACTAGATCATAATACCATTTTCTTTCCTTCTTTCAAATCATATTTTGCTAGAAGTAAAGTAGCTGCTGTTTAAAATCAACAATAATTTTCATAACAAAGAATCAGTTTTCTTGATGAGAGTAATGCTGAAGTTATAAATTGGTCAGATCTATCTCTTATTATTTTGGCTTTTTTATGTCAATTCCAAAAAGTTGGAAATTTATTTTGCTTTTTAATACTTGCTTGCAAAGAAAATCTTTTTGCTCAGGAATAAATGACAAACCGTAACATAGCTCCAGGTAGTTCTGTGTCTCTTCTTTTCACAGGTTTCTGTAGATCACTTGTGTTTTTCCTTCTTGTAAGAAAACACAAAATTGCAGATGTTTCACAGATAACAAATAACTGTTTCTCTATATTAAGTATAATCTCTACTTGTGTAAGAATAAAAAAACCTTTCTACTTCAGCACTAAATTATAGTACATTATTTTCTTGATGACATACATATTAGATGACAGATAAACTCTAACATGTGTGGTTCAAAACATATACATAACTCAACTAAAATAAAAACAACTCTAGCAGCTCTGGCCAGGATGTTGAATAAATAAGTGTTTTCAACCATATTCTGAATATTGTTAACTCTGTTTATAAGAGTAACCTGCAATTCATAAAATTAAAATAAAAGTTTGCTTCTGTATTTCATCCAATTTATAATGCCCTTTGTTTTTCCATTTATTTGAGAAAAAAGTAAAAGTTTGAATTACCTTGGCTACCTTGGCTCAACCACCTTCTCCTGGAGTTAGTGTAGTATAAACATCCCATCCAGGTAGGTTCATCATCAGTTGTAGCAGGTAAAGAATGTCAGAGTCCTTGAAATTATTTTTGTAGAATTTTTAATAATGAACAGCCAAGAAACAGTCACATTTTCTCTGCGGAGTTCTCTCCTTCCTCCACTCCTTCTTCCCAAGAGTGACGCCACCCCTTTATCAACTTCTAGGCCCAGGTGTGCTCACTCACACATGCACCTACCCACTGTGCCCAAGCATGTACAATCATAGGGAAGATACAACACCACAGGTGCTGGTCATAGAGGCTATTGGCTTAAGGGTAAAATCTCAGAAAACTAATTTATCCTACAGTTAGACACAGTCAACACACTCACTGTGGTTATTTTCTTACAGGTCACAGAGTTATACAGCTGTAATTTTCAGGTACCATGTTTTTTAAAGTATTGTACCCCCAAAACTATCTAATGAACTTGTATCTAAATTCTCACTTTCAATTCTTGGCAATTGTAAACAGAGCTGCAACGAACATGTGCCGACCTGTGTCCTTTTGAATTAATGTTTTCATGTCCTCTGGATAGATTCCTAGTAGTGGGATTGCTGGGTCAAATGGTAAGTTCACTTTCAATTGTTTGAGGGTCCTCCATACAGTCTTCCATAGTGGCTGGACCAGATTGCACTCCCACCAGCAGTGTAAGAGAGTTCCTTTTTCTCCACATTCACACCAACATTTGTTGTTATCTGTTTTATTTATATGGGCCATTCTTAACTGGTGTAAGATGGTATCTCAGAGTGGTTTTAATTTGCATTTCCCTGATTGTTAGTGATATGGAGCATGTTTTCACATGCCTATTAGCCATTGGTATCTCTTCTTTGGTGAAGTGTCTTTTTAGTTCTTCTCCCCATTTGTTGAGTGGGTTTTTTGCTTTGTTTTTGTTGAGCTGTAGGAGTTCTTTGTGGATCTTTGTTATCAGA
>PVHY01014564.1:0-38067 GCA_004024945.1 Uropsilus gracilis | reverse complement strand
CACCCGGCCCTCGGCATCCCGGGGACTGAAGGATGCGCTGCCGGCGTGGATCTCAGGAGGGAGTTTTGCAGGGGCTTCAGCGTCCCCAAACTCTCCGCAAACGGCCGCTTCCTCCGGTAGGGCCTGTCCTCAGATAAACCCCGCTGCCCACGCCCTGCCCTCCAGCCGGGCGGACCTCGCCCTCTGCCGTCCCTGGGTCGTCCCGATTCACACTGTATCTTTGTTCCCACCGTGAAGTGGGCAGGAGCGAGCACGCATAGAATAAACAGTTCAGGAGCCGTTGGAGACGTGCATGCTTGGGGAGTGAACCATGAATTCAGTTACCTTGTTCCCTGTCACTAGTTCCTCAACTTAAAAAAAAAAAAAAAAACCCAACCGTATTTAATGTCCAAGCTCCCAACAGTACTAGCATTTAATGCACGCTGTAGAAATGGTAGGTGATGTGTCTACTCTGGATGATAAAGACCGCTTTGTGGGGAGACAGTCTGTGTGGGCGACTAGATGGTTAGTGCCCCTAACCTAAAGCTTCATCCATACTTGAACATAGTCCATCCATAATAGCGCACTGGATTTCCAAAGACAGGTTTTGGGACTTGAATCTGCTGCAAGGGATTTTAAATTGTATGCATTTCTTCAAAAAAAAAAAAAAAAAAACTAGGGAAACACCCATACAACAAATGTTTGTAGAGAGTAAATAGTCTCTTTACTTTTGTCGCCAATAGATTGGAGTTTTCTAATGAAACTCCTGGAGAGCAAAGTATTTTTGCTCTCCAGGCCCTGAGAGGTACCCTTCAATGAATCAAATGAACCCAGGAATTAGGCACAGAAAATCAGCACGCTTGGGTAATCCTTGACTCTTTTTTCATTGTGAGTGTGACCAAGTGATTAAAACATTATACAATGTAAAGGGCCAAGTTGTGGGAGATACAAACACCATCTCTGCAGCTGAATGGTGGTCACTCTTGTTTATTCTTTGGATGTTACCACTTTCTTTGGCACTTGTGATTTCTGTCAAAAATAGTTCATTACCCACCTTCCCACAGGCTCCCTCCCTAAGAGGTAATCCACATCCAAAAATAAAATACTCATTACGCAGTGAATACAGGATTCCAGCAGTGGTCTAGGGAAAAAATACAGAATGCACAACCATGAATTACAGGCTGGAAAAGCATCTAAAGGGGGTTCCAGTAAGACCATAAGCCACAAATGCCAAGTAATCACCAGATCCCCCAAATCCAGCAACAGTCCTTCATAATTCACAATGATTTCCATAAAGCACAGATCTGGCACAGTACAGACATTCAAACTCATGGTGTATATAATTAACCTGCTTAAAATTCTCTGTATCTCCTCTGCTACACTAAAACCCAAATACAAGTATGGAAATGAGGGGAAAGAATGGACATTTTGAAGATGCTACAGATTTTCTTCTTTTTTTTCTCTTTTCCTTTTGCTCAGCTCCCATCTCCAACCGACTAGGATCAGGGTTGGGCCTGGAAGGCAGAGCCTGCTACTGGAAGGCCTTTCCTGGACCAGAACCTCTGGCAGAGGCTACCCAGTCCCCATCCCCAGACACCAAAAGGGTGGAGGCCTGCTTCCCCAGCCCGGGACCCCTAGACTCCAAGGCCCTGGGACCCTGGTGGCATAGGGCTCATCCTACCTACCCTCACCCCTGTCTGCAACCTAGGCCTGGGATGTGGGGTGCACACATGCTGAGGGTCCTCTCCAGAGGTCCAAGCTGTCAGAGAGATTTTCTTCTCAAGTCTCAGGTTCCTCAAGTCCTGGGCTTCTAGTGTCCCTTACTTTCTAGTGCCACACCCACCTCACCTGTACTACCACTGGGAGTGTTTCTTTCCTGGTAGGCTTGTTCTCTGAAGTCTGAGCACAAAGGCTTAGAGCACAAAGGCTTAGATAGGGAGAATATAACATAGGTGATATCCTTCTAGGGAAGGCCAGGGAGGGGGGTGGTGGTGAGAGGGGGTGGTGTTTGCCAGGTCAAAGGCATTGGAGGGGGGAGGGGGGAGAAGAGGGAAGCCAAGGTCCTGTAAAAGGTGACCAGTTGTCAGGAGCCTCCATACTGGGGCAGGGCCCGCTTTCCAAAGGCAGACCAGAGAAGGGGAGGGGAGCAGGATGGTTCCCTGAAGGTAGGTTCCCTAGAGAAGGATCCTGAAGTCCCTGAAGCAAGAGACAGAATGGTCCAGACTGAGGCAAATGCCTGAAAGACCAGATGGTACTAATAAGCCCAAGACAGAGGCTTGTCCAGAGCCCAAACCCACAGTGCTCCTGGGCAGTCAGTACCAGCAGAGCCAGCAAATCCAGGACATAGCTGGACACCTCCCCACCCCCCATTCACAGACTTTGCCCTAAGAAGACCTCTCCACCAAGGCAGCTCCTCACAACACCACCACCACCACCACCACCACCACCACCACACACACACACACACACACACACACACACACACGTTTCTTAAGTAACTTGAGAAGTCAGGATGATCAGGTTTCCTTGGTGCTTTACCTCAGCTATCTGATGAAAGCACTTGAATGATACCAGATTTCTGGATCTTGCTGCACCAGGAGCACCTCTGGAAAGTGGAGGGAATCAGCAGCCACTTTCTTCATTACAAAAAGAAAGCTAAGAGGAGCTAACCAGGATGAACTAGATTTAGAAGGGAAAGCCCAAACTCCAGTTCTTCAATGATAAAGACTCTGAATGGCAGGGGCTGGAGGGGGCTGCAGGCCACCTTGGGGTCAAGGAGCATGTTCTTCCCTCTACTTGGAGAAGTCCTGCTGCCCCATAAGCTGTGCATCCCTCAGCTTCCTCATCTCCACACAGGCCCTTCCACGCCATCGCATTAGAGGTGCTTCCTTGCTGCTTCTAGACCAATAGTTAGGAATGTGTTCAAAAAACGCCACCTCATTTAACTCCCTTTCTGTTTTCCTGCTGGAGATTCTCTATGACCTGTAATTAAAATTCACCTCTGCCTAGGTGACTGAACATTTTCTCACACATTGCCACTCTGTTCCCACAGCGTTACATTTTTTTTTCTTTTGCTAATACATTGAAAGCTTGTTACAGGTATAACATTTCATATAATTTGCAGCAATTTCTTGGAAACCCACGGTAAATACCTCAATTGTTTGTTGGCAGCCAGCCTTGAACAACCGTCAGCGTTCCCTGTAAGGACCTCTTTAAAGACACAGCCTCTGGGCTCCCGCCTCAAACAGAGGGCCCTGCAAAGAAGTGGCAATAATTTTTACAAACCTTTAGAAATACCTCTTTCAAGAAACAGCCAATGCTGAGGAAGGAGTGGTAATAATCCCTCCTTTCAGAAAGCTCTGTTCATTGCCTGAGAAGAAGAAAATCTGTAATGACCATTTTGCTAGTATTTCCACTTAACCTCTATTAACTCAATGAAATTTTGCTTTATTATTAATGCTGCTATGCAGCTGACATTTAAGGTCCTCGTTTGCTAATTAATTTTGCTCGATATTTCCTCCTCTTTGCAGCCTTTCTAGCCAGACGCAGGAAAGGGCAAGTGATTAAGGCTTATGTTCTGCCTGCCAGACACTAGTTAAGCTAGAATTTTCTTTATCATTCCATGGTCTGCTTATCAGCTCTGTCCATTCTTCCTCTTAGAGGCTGAGTTGATAGGTGGTGTTTCTCACACAAGTGTGTGTGTGAGAGAGACAGACAGACACAAGAAATTCAGCACCGCTCTGCCCTCTGGCAGGAAGGGATGTAATCTTATAACTAGAAAATGTTGGCTTCCGCCAGCACAGTGCTCCTGGGAATAGCCGGACCTTCCTGGAGATAACCCCAGGCAGAGGCTGACGACAGTTTGCTTCTTGCCTAAAACTCCATCCCTGTGTTACAGAGACCTTTGCCTTTCCCATCGGTTGCCAAGAAATGCCATTAATCTTTACAGCCGTGCCAGAGTTTCCACAGCTGGAGAGTTTGCACAAAGACAAAGATTCCATTCCAGTGGGGGAAAGGAGGGACCTTGCCCCATTGGAATCAGAGCACTGACCAGCCATCTCAGCCATGCCCACTACCCAAGGCGACACCCACTTGGGGCCAGTCCTGGGCACTTTGTGGAAATGCTCCAGGTACACAGCTCAGATTTGTACCCCCAAGGCCTGATGAAGCATATAATTGCTTGGAGAAAAATTCAAGTTGTAGGAGAGGGTTTAAGCTATGGATAGAAGCAACAGAGTCCAGATCCACGAAGGCAGAAAATAGAATGCAAGAATCAGCAAATGCTAACACCCTCAGTTCAGGGCACAGGCCTCCACTTCTCTGCTCTTTCACCAGCCTGGGGCTTTGCTATCATGTGCTTGCCAGAGGCATCAAGGCTTCATCCATCTGATGGATGATAAGGGCTGCTTTCTAGACCTGGCAAATGTAGGCCTTAAAAACTAAAATGGTGCCATGGCCCTGCTGGTGGACCCTAGAGAAACAGGCTCTCAAACAAAGCGGTGGAGAAGCAGAGTCACACACCCCACCTGGAGGGCAGTCTTATTCAAACTGAAAGTGACACATGTCTTATCAGCTCTGACACATGACGGGTGTGTACTGTGATCCAACAAACCCAGGTCTGAGAATCTAGTCACACTTGTGTGTGGCTATTCCTGCCACCTCATGTTAGGTCCAGGCTAGACCCAGTGGCTAATGGGAAGGGAGTGGAGAGATGAGCATCGGGAATGAAATGCTCTGACAGGTCAGACCAGGTACAGAAGTTGTCTCTGCTGCAGTAGTGTTCTGCACGTGGTGCAGAACAAAGAAGAGAGCGAAGAACTTTGCTGGTGTTCTCAACACCTGAAGGAGGCCCAGAAAATAAAAGTGGAAGCCCTGAGGGAGGAGGATATGGAGAAAAGGAGCTGATTGTAAGGAAGAGGTGAGATTTCCCAGTGGGTAATTTTAAATATCATCTGAACTTTAATTGTGAGCATACTACCTACACACACACATCATTTCCCATGAATTGAAGCCCTAAAGTAATATGAGCAGAGTACTGATTGCTGAGACCACACGTTCCACCCGGCTGCGAGCTTGCCTTGACCAGCCTAGACCACCGCCGACACAGAGCAAAAAATCCCTGAACTCTTTCTTTCAAGTTTCGTCTTTCACCCCTTATCAACTGGACAAGATAAAAAAAAATTCAGAGATTTGATTGGACTTTTGCCTTCTGGGTTTTTTGTTTTTGTTTTTGTTTTTTTGAGACAAGGTCTCTCTATTTTTCCCTGTGGAATCGCAGGCTCATGTTGCCCGGGGTACCACAGACTCAAGCAACTCCCAGCCACAGCTTCCAAGGTAGCTGGGATTACAGGCGCGCACCACCACGCCCAGCTATATTTTTTTGGAACTAGGTCTCGCTACTGGCCCCAGGCGGGACTTGAACCACAATCCCTAGCCCCGGCCGCAGCTTCCTAGACAGCCGCTTACAGGCTTGCACCACTATGCCTGGCCTTGCCTTCTGGTTTTCTCAACGGATCAGTGTACATGTTCTTCCAGCGTGGAAGAACATCCACAGTCTGTATACTTTGGAATTCAATTTCTCCACAGTGAGACACAGACTCCTTGTACGTCTTTCTTGTACCTTCCATAATCTTAAATTCTCATAATAGGTGCCTTTTAAAAACCATTAAACATGTACAAAAAAGAAGCAGTCTTTCAAAATCACAGAACCACGGTAGTACCAAATGTGGGCTCAAGGGCCGTGTTAGAACCTTGTGACAATGTTGCCCTCTTGTGGTAGTAGCTTGTAGTGCAAGCATGGGTAGGGCAGGCACAGGGACGGGGCGGGGGTACTGGGAGGCAATGGAGCCTCCCAATCCCTAAGGAATATTTCTGGGCTTTCTCTCAGGCCTTCTCTTTCTAGACTCTTCCATAGTTGCATCAGTCATGCTGCTGTTCCAGTTACTTAAATCCCTGCCTCTAGGATCAGGTGAACACACACACACACACACACACACACACACACACACACTTGCACACACACACACACACACACCGAAGACACTCGGGTTCAGGAGTCCACAATTATGGGTGTGCGTGCCCCAGGTCCATGCTCCCAAGCATCATCCCAAGCATGATCTTCATGAACACGATCAAGGCTGCAGGTGATAGCTACAGGCTAGTGAAGTAAAAAAGAGTGAGTAACTCACTTACCCTACAAGCTATTTCTAAGTAAGGGTCTAATCTTATAAAGGTCAGATATTTTATGCTGTGTTTCATGATAACCTATTTCTACTTGCCACCTTTACCAACACTTTCCAAAACTGTTTTTGAGGCTGGCTAGCTGCTGACATTGTAAAATGAGATGAGTTGAACTAAACTGTCAGTTGAAATGAACCCTTTCATCTTGAAAACTGGGAGAAATCCACTAGAGGTGGACTGGAATCTGTAGGGTTAGCAAACCTCCCACAGGATGCTAATACTCAAGCTTTGGGTGATGAATCTCTGCTTTCATGTGAAAAGGGGCTCAGTTTCTGCAAGAGATGAAAAATACTGCCAGGCCATGAGATTTAAGACGATGTTCATGGTGGGAGAACCTTGGGGTAGAGAATGATGTAAAATGTACATACGTGCAAACAATTAAAATAATTTTTTTTAAATGTGGTATAGCTAACAAAGGAAAAATAAAAAAGGAAAAATACCAGCCAGGGCAAACTGATGGCTACGGTTGCCGATGAGAGCAGACTATCTTTGATCTCCTGCACCTGAACAGATCTGACATAAGAGCTTTGCTGCAGAGCCTGTCTGAAGGTCCTGGCCACAGAAGCCTGAGCTCCAAATGTCTTGTTGGCAATTGTTCCCAAAAGGTCACTTTTAATCTGTTTGCACTCATGTGAACAGTGGGTACCATGGGCGCCTACACAGTATTTGCTTTGGCTGTTTCCCCACCTTCCCTATCTCCACCCCGACTCCAAAGGCTCTCTGAAGCTGTGCCTAGTGGAAGAAAGTCTCAAAGATAACATGCTTTTCTTATCACCAACTGGAAGTGGCAGCAAGATAGAGCCAGCTCTGCTGATACACCTGCTGCCAACAGAAAGGCCCAATGTTCCGTGAGGCAGGGGGGTGAGATGAACAGCAGGAAATACTGCTGAACTAGTAGCACTTGTTTTCTTCTACTTTCTGGGTTTCGTGACATTTTCCAGTAAGTGGTTTTTTGCTGAAGTGAAAAGCGTTCATGCTATTGCCAAATTCACTTCTAAGTATTTAGCAGCAATAGAGCCAAGCGCCTCAGCTATCCTGGGGAGATGTCAGAAACAAGGCGAGCAGCTGTGCCGCTTAGACACAGGCCTGGGGCCTGCTCGCTTCTCTGGAACACATGCCTGGCCCAAGGCACTCTGTTGCACCCCTTCGTTCAATTCTGTGAAGGTCGAAGAGCAAAGGTGGCAGAGGTCTCCTAGAGAGCGCTGAGATACCTGTGCCACCAAGGTCGTCAAGGGACAGCTTATTTAAACACAGAGAATTTCTAAAAACTGCTTTTTTGGGGTCTCGTTGGCATCACTACACGGCATGCATTTCAGAGGTGGAGTCTGGTTAGTTTTGATAGATACATACAGTTGGGAAACCATCTTTGCTTCTGTCTGAAACTGAGTCCTACCACCCAATATAATGCTATCAGGCGGGTCCCTTGGAAGGTGACTGAAGGCAGCTGGATGGAGCACTGCTGGTGGGACTGCTGCCCTGATGAAGGGGACCCCACAGGCCCCATGTGCATCCTTTCAGCATGTGAAGACGCAAACCTGAAGCCCTCTCCTGGCCATGCTGATCTCCAACTGTGAGCTTCCAGAACTGCTTCTAGTAGCCTGTGGTGTTTGGTCACACGGGCCCTGAACGACTAAGACAACTCTGACTGAATGAGCTATCACCCCCCGCCCCACCCCCCGATTCCTCTCTGCCTCCAACTTCCTCAGGCTACTGACTTGTCCTTGGTCACGAGTTCTGTGCGTTGCCTAGAATGTTGTATACATAGAATCATGCAGGGCTTGTTCTTGCCGGGTGGATCTGGCTTCTGTGCCACATTATTTTGCCATCTACCCATGCTGCTCACATGGTAGCAGTTCATCCTGTCCTGGCCAGTAGCATCTCCTCCTAGCAACATACCACCATGTCTGCATCCACTCACCTGCTGATGGATATTCGCCCTGACTTCAGTTTGAGCTGTTACACATGAAACTACCATGAACCATCACCCTGCATCTCAGACACTGTGGTCTTCGTCTCTAGAAATTCTATTTCTGTCTTTTCAACAAAGGCCAGTTGACTTTTTGAGCGACAGGTCATTGTTTTCACATCTTCTATCCCAATTCTAACACCTCTGTCAAGTGTGCAGCGTCCAACTGTTTTCTCCTCACGGTGGGTCAAGCTTTTTGGCCTCTGCTTGCCTGGCCAAATCTTTAAATGCTGGAGTTATGAACTTGACCTCATCGGGTGGCTGGACGCTTTTGTACAAAGCCTGAGTTTTGATCTGAGATGCAGTTAACCTCCTCAGGAGTCTGAGCCTCTTGGGTCATGCTTCTGTGGTTTGTTGGGCAAGAGTCGGCGGTTGTGCTCAGCCTGACGTTTCTCTCTGCTACTGAGGTTAGACCATCCTAAGTGCTCTCACTAATCATTAGGTTTCAACCCACTGGGAGGGCCAGGCACTCTCTCTTGTCCCCAAAGGCATGCTGGACACTGCCTCTAGTTCCTTAGAAGGCCCTTTGGCCTGCTTCGGGTAACCTCCTATTGATTGGGCGATGTTCTGCTTGTATTTGTGGGGACCCACTGTGGCCCCCCAGGGTTTCATCTATAGCTTTCTTTCTTCTGGTTCTGTCTTGCAAACCTTAGTCACTTGGTCTCCCCCTGCTCCACCCTTTCAGTTTGTCCATTTAACTCAGGACTTGCTAGGTTGCTGGGCCTGTGCTTCCTGTGCTCTGCGAAGGCTCTTAAGACAGTGGGCTGGAGTGTGCCCCAACTCTCCTTCACTAGCTGATAACCAGGATGGTGAAACCATGATGTGTTTGACATGGTTGGTTCCGGCGGGTGGATAAATTCAGTCAGTTATCCCTGCTGGCAGAAGTAGAAATCTAAACCGATAACTTAAAGAATTTTTTTTTTTTTTTTTTTTGAGACTAGGTCTCGCTATTTTTGCCTGTGGAACCGCAGGCTCTCATTGCCCGGGGTACCACGGACTCAAGCCATCCCCAGCCTCAGCTTCCAGGTAGCTGGGATTACAGGCGTGCGCCACCACGCCCAGCTATTTTTTTGGAACTAGATCTCGCTACAGGCCCCAGGTGGGACTCGAACTGCGATCCCTAGCCCCGGCCGCTTCATAGGCTGAAGCTTACAAGCACGAGCCACCGTGCCCGGCCCTATAACTTAAAGAATTGTTAAGCCGGCACGAAGCTGTTAGGTAACCAGAGTAAAAGATACTAGGATGTTATGCAAGCAGCAACTGTGGAGGGAGTCACCTTCGTAACTGAGAGAGCAATGGAAGCGACTGAAATTCCTAATATCCAGAAACTCAGAGTTGGCCCCAGAGCTGAAGCCAGAGCTGGGTGGATGACAACTGCTGATCTCCTTGGTGTTGGAAAAAATGATGAACCGCATGAGCTGCTGCTACAAGGAGGAATCACCTCTACTGGGATGAAAATGTACCTGGAAGAAGGGGTCCCTTCAAGTCTTCACGCAGTGCAGCTCGCGCTGGCTCCCCCTGGTGGCATCAACCGTTCAGCGCTGCCAGCAAAGCAGGAAACGCATAGCTAAACCCCGCCCAGGGAGCTGCTGGTTCCCCAGCCCTGGCCAACGCGTCTTTCCTACATTCGCAGTTCCACAGACCAAAAGAAAAAAAAAAGTCTCATCATATTCCTTCTACTTGAGGTTGAACATCTTGTCACGTTTAGAACCCATCTGAATTTCTTTCCTATCATGTTGACTGTGCGTTCTCAGGACATTTTTCTATGAATACACGTCTTTTTATCGATTGGTGGTTTGCAAATATTTTTTGCCATTTTTTAACGTCCGGGCTGTTTAGGCCAGAACACTTCACTCTCATGCGATCAGTTATCAATCTTGTCCTTTGACATACACTCCAAAGTGCAAAGATATTCTCACAAAATTATTTTTATTATTTTTTTGAGACTTTTTTTTTTTGCTATTTTTGCCTGTGGAACCGCAGGCTCATGTTGCCCAGGGTACCACAGACTCAAGAAATCCCCAGCCTCAGCTTCCCAGGTAGCTGGATTTACAGGTGCGCGCCACCACGCCCAGCTATATTTTTTTGGAACTAGGTCTCACTATGTGCCCCCAGCTGGACTCGAACGTGACCCCTGGCCCCTGCTGCAGCTTCCTAGGATGCCGCTTACAGGTATGCACCACCATGCCCAGGCTTCAAAATTATTTTTAAAAGATGAGACAAACGCAGTAAAAATACTGGCATAATTTTCAAGAGAAGGAAAGCTGGTTTTTATTTTTATTTATTTATTTTTTTTTTAATTTTTTTTTTTTTGAGACTAGGTCTTGCTATTTTTGCCTGTGGAACCGCAGGCTCTTGTTGCTTGGGGTACCACAGACTCAAGCAATCCCCAGCCTCAGCTTCCCAGGTAGCTGGGATGACAGGCGCGCGCCACCACACCCAGCTATTTTTTTTTGGAACTAGGTCTCACTACGTGCCCCAGGCGGGACTCGAACCGCGATTCCTAAGCCCCGGCCACTTCATAGGCTGAAGCTTACAAGCACGAGCCACCGTGCCCGGCCGGAAAGCTGGTTTTTAAAGTTCATAAGGAAAAATAAAGTGCACACATGTAATGAGATGTTCATGAGCACACTGACGGGCTGTGCCTAGCACTCGCTGAACAGCAGTGATTTCCATCAGGGGAAGCAGTGAGCGTTGGTGTGCTGTGCTGCTTCTGGCTTCTGAGACAAAGCACCACCCATGGGACTTAAGAAAAGTGAATTTGGGCGGGGAATGGTGGCGCATGCCTGTAAGTGGCAGCCTATGAAGCTGCGGCTGGGGCCAGGCATTGCGGTTCGAGTCCCGCCGGGGGCATGTAGCGAGACCTAGTCCCAAAAAAATAGCTGGGCGTGGTGGCACGCGCCAGTAATCCCAGCTACCTGGGAAGCTGAGGCTGGGGATTGCTTGAGTCTGTGGTACCCCGGGCAACATGAGCCTGCGGTTCCACAGGCAAAAACAGCAAGACCTAGTCTCAAAAAAAAAAAAAAAAAGAAAAAAAAGCAATTTTATTTTGTAGGTTCTGGCGGCCAGAAGCCTGTAACTGAAGTTCGACAGAACCATGCTTCTTCACACTGATAGTCCTTCCTCACTTCTGCTTAGCTTCTTGGTGGTGTCTGCTAGTCATTGGCCGGCGGGAGAATCAGGGGAGTCCTCGAGGAAGAGGAGGAGGGCAGTTTTTCTCCTCACACACTTGACAACAGCTCTAAAGGTTGTTTGTTCCTTCTCAAGACAAGACTATAGGCCAAATCCAGTCCATAGACCAAAGGCGGCCCATGAGCCAGCTCTATCCCCCACTTGTAACAATTCTTTAAAAGTATAAAAACCAGGCTAGGAACGGTGGTGCGTGCCTGCATGGTTCAAGGGATCATGGTTCGAGTCCCACTCGGGGCAACGTAGCGAGACCTAGTTCCAAAAAAATAGCTGGGCATGGTGGTGTGAGCCTGTAATCCCAGTTACCTGGAAGCTAAGGCTGGGGATCGCTTGAGTCCGTGGTACCCTGGGCAACGTGAGCCTGTGGTTCCACGGGCAAAAATAGCAAGACCTAGTCTCACCAAAAAAAAAAAAAAAAAAAAAAAGTAAAAAACAATATACAAAGGCTAAAATATTTACCACCTGGCCCTTTACAACCCCCAACAGATTCCCTGACAAAAATGTCACAGGGCTCTTAGAAACCAGGTCGCCCAAGGCATTTCCCAGCAGGATGTTTCCATAACTTATTAATTCAACTGCAAGCAGTTCAACTCCAAGAGCCTGACTCTGTGGATAACCTCCAAGGAGCTTGCCAACTCTGGAAAGCACTGCCGCAGTCTGCCACTGGCCTGCTGGCTGCTGCTGAAGTATAATGAATAGGGAAAATAAATAGGAATTGGTCAATGAGAAAAACTTGTTTAATGTTGTACAAATTCAAGTTCATAAGGAAATTTAAAGTAATAAAGACACTGAAAATGTTCTTTGCATTTTTTTAATATTTACAAGTTTTCTACAAAGTTCTGTACATAAATATACAGAAACTACCTCAACAACCGTCTGCATCAGTGATCCTCGCTGGTGGGCTCACCATTTACAAGGAAGACATCATTAACGCAACTTCTCACAGAGACATCCTATCAACAAGGCTTTATAACACCAAGGATCGTTACAAATTGTTAATCACCTACAGGCCTTTACCTATCAACTAGCGATTACCCAAGAAATCAATGAATAAAGTCACTGGCTTCAGTGAAGTGGGGAAAAGTGAGCTACCCACTCTGGCAGTCCTATACCCCTTGCTGACTTTAACCCTTAAACTTTAACCATTAGCAGGTAGACCTAAGAAAAGAAACTTCGCTCCCCTTGACAAGTCGCTGTGAAAAGTGTGCTTGAGGCAATTGAATTGAGGGTTATGGGCTCAGCTTGCTAATGTCAAAGGCGACACTAACAAGATTCTTAGCCTCATCCACCAGATGTTGGGCCTCTGCGTCCAGGTCTCCAGGAGCAGGTTCCCCCTCCTTCGCCAGATAAAGGGTTGTAACCTAGGGTGAGAGAAAGGAGGCAGAACAGTATTGGGACCATCCTGTATCAAACATAAAACTGTGAGCCTGGTAAGAGACAGCATTCTAGTCTCACGGATACGTGCACTGAACTTTCAACTACTGTATGAAAATACGTGACTGACTGCAGCTTGCTGTGACTTTCTGGTGAAAAGAAAAGCAGTCATTCAAGGTCTCTGGTTTTAACTCTCCCAAATGCTAACTGTGCCCCCCAAAACCTCTCAAGAAGTTGGTTGACTTTAAATCTACAAAAACTTCTATTATGGTGTTTAATAAGATGTGTACATTTAAGAGCTTTTTAGAGCTGGGCACGGTGGCGCATGCCTGTAATCCCAGCTACCTGGGAGGCTGAGGCTAGGGATCACTTGAGTCCGCAGGTTTGGAACTACCCAGGGCAACAGAGTAAGACCTAGTCTCTTAAAAAAAACAAGAGAGCTGTACAAACCAGAGAACATCTAAAAGTCCTAACAGAATAAACACTGTCTTATCAGGCAGAATCCGGTAATCACTGTGCCCGCTCCCAGCCCTTCCCCTGCTCATTCATTAGCGAAGTGACTTTGCTCTTTATGTGCTGTGGGTCTTTAAGCAGTAGCTCCTTTTGTGCCTTAGTTTCCTTATTTGGAAACACTCCACACATAAGTCAGTCACATAATATTTTCCTACAATCTCCACACCTCTCCTAAGGATCACCACCGCTTGCTCTGAAAAGGAAGTCTGCCAGCAAGGCAAATTTTTTAAAGTTACTTCTTTCCTGATACATCGCCCCCCATAGCAAGCGAGTTCTGGGTTCCTGATGGGGGCCACAGCTGTTCAGAAGGGGAGATCAGCTGGTGTCCAGGCTGCTTTGGAGCTGATGGCCCTCTAAGAGGCCACCCAGCTCTGCTTCCACAGCAGTGGCCCCCTGCAGAAAACCATGCTCTTCCAGTGGAGCTAAGTCTTTGCTCCCATAGCAACCCCCCCCCAAGCTCTAACACAAGTGCCGTAATGCCTCTGCGCTCTCAGAATTAGCATGCAACTCCTACAGATGACCAAGAATTACTTATTCTCGATTTGAGTCTCATCTTCCCAAGACATTGTGAAAGTCTTCAAGGATGGGAGGAGTCAGATTTAAGCGATCACTATAGTTTCGAGGGGTGGAGCAGCTAGGGATGTGCACAGAAAAATCTCAGAAGCGGAAGGCTGAGACTGGGAATTGCTTGAGTCTCTGGGTTCGAGACCCACCTGGGGCAACATAGTGACCTAGTCTCAAAAAATAGCTGCACGTGGTGGCATGCGCCCGTATCCCAGCTACCTGGGAGGCTGAGGCTGGGGATAGCTTGAGTCTGGGGTACCCAGGCAACAAAGTGAGACCTAGCCTAAAAAAAAAAAAAAAAAGGTGTTGGGACTGGGCACAGTGGTTCATGCCTATAAGCTTCAGCCTATGAAGTGGCCGGGGCTAGGGATCGTGGTTCGAGTCCCACCTAGGGCCCGCCAGTGAGACCTAGTTCCAAAAAAATAGCTGGGCGTGGTGGCACGCCTGTAATTCCAGCTACCTGGGAAGCTGAGGCTGGGGATTGCTTGAGTCCGTGGTACCCCGGACAATGAGAGTCTGCGGTTCCACGGGCAAAAATAGTAAGACTAGTCTCAAATAAAAAAAAGAGGTGCCCATGGCCAGAAAGACCAAAAACCACCGAGTTCCAGCTCCTGACATGCACCTGCAAGATGGCCAATCAATTTTTACTTTAATCACCTCTTCCCTTAGTAGGGATGGATTCAGGCCAAATACTCCCTAGGGCTTTGACTGACCTCCTTTATCCTGTTCTTACTGACAAACGTTTATCTTTTTACCAATTGGACACTGAAGACAAGAGGGGTCAGGCCTCTTGGTCAGGTCAGAGAACAGGAGCTGTACCTCGCCTTGCCCAAGGCCTACTGAGCAACAGGGCTGGGTCAGTTGGAGACTCCCAGCCATGGAGGGCTACTTTGCAACTGTTTCTTTTATTTAACCTTAAACTCAGGAATTAGTCTCAATTTACAGATGCTAAAACACAAACAGAATCTTGTTTTTGAAAGGTTAAGTACATCATACATCCTGAAGTTGCTTCTAATACTTAAATATTTGCTGCTTACCTCCTCCCCGCAAAGGCTTTCTGTCAGATTTTCGTTTGGGAATGACTGAAGAAGTAGAAGGCCCAGGACCATCTTCTTCCTATTTGAAAATACAAGGGTTTAAGAATTGATTTTAAAACATCCTACTTGATTGTCATCTACTTGAAATATGTCAGCATGCCACAGCCTATAGTCACCTGAGGCTTCCTTGTATTTCCTTTGTAACTTCTCCCTTCTTGCATGCTGTCCCACATCTCAATCTTCTGTCTCCGTTTTTCCTCTTCAAGCTGCAAAAGTGCACGATGTTCAGAATGAACTCATGAGCTGCCATGTTTCTCAAAGAAATGCTAATTTTGATAAATCTTAATAGAAACATCTTTAAAATATAAGAGGAACAATGAGAACATGGTTTCAAAATTAAATGTCATCTGCCTTTCCTTCCATTCATAAAACTTGTCATCTAGCAGTGTGCTCCAACTAACTCACAAGTCAAACTTTTGTTTTTTAACAGTATGTCACAGAATATAGTCATGGAAAAAAGATACCGATTCAGTTCTTCCGAAACCCACCCTTCATTGGACATCTTGTATGGAAGATAGAAGGCATGGTGATGTGGAAGGACTTGGAACGGGTGAATTCTGGCAAACCTGTTTTGTTGCTAACTGTTGTGTCACGTGGGAAAGTCACATAAATATTCTGCTTAAGAGAGGAACTATCACAAAAACTTAACATGGAATGCTCAGGGCACAGAGAGAGCCCAGAGCAAGGAGGTCAGAGACTTCATTAAATTTTTAGTTTTAACTTGTGCAATTTTTAAGAATTTACTTTAAAAAGTATAAAAAAATTTCTTACTATTTTTGAATAGTAATAAATTTAATTAATTAATTTCTTTGAGACTAGGTCTTGCTATTTTTGCCCATGGAATTGCAGGCTCATGTTGCCCATGGTACCATGGACTCAAGCAATCCCCAGCCTCAGTTTCCCAGGTAGCTGGGATTACAAGCACGCGCCACCACACCCAGCTATTTTTTGGGACTAGGTCTCACTGTGTTGCCCCAGGCAGGACTCGAACCGCGATCCCCAGACCCCGCCGCCACTCCATAAGCTGTTGCTTACAAGCACGCGCCACCGTGCCCGGCCCCGAATAGTAATAACTTTTAATAATAATTTTAAAAGTATTTTGAATAGTAACATGCTAGTACATTTTGGGTCAGCGACTGTATTTAAGTGAAGAAGGCACCGAGACCGGGGAGCCAGGAGGAAAAGTGTACATAGCAGGCGAGGCCTTACTCTGTCCTTTCCTCTTGGCCTTCATCCAAGCTGGGGAGACCAGTCACACAGTGGGTGACCAGGCAGAAGGAACAAAAGCCACCAGTGGATAGATGGCGCATGACCCTCCAAATACCAGAAACATATCCAAGATCAACAGAAGAAACTTCTCTGCTGCCTTAGAGGCTTTCTTGAGGGGATGAAGAAGGGCCCAGAAACATCTGAACTGACAGTAGAGAGCAGAGTCTACATTTGTGGTTTCAATGGATCTGACAGATATATCAGGTCCCATCAAGATGGCTGAACCTTCCTCCTGTGAAGAGGGGCCCGTTCACCTATCTGTTTAGGTTGCTTCCCACCACCCTCTTGGGCCTTCATTCCCCTCTCCCTTCCAGCCATCCCCAGCTGCCCCAGATGCCTTTTAAAACTCAGTCTCCTGCTCTGCCTCTAGCAGCACACCACTCCAGCTGAGTCAGTGTGACCTCCCCAGCTCTCCATCAAGCTCAGAAGAGATGACGATGCCATAAGCTGAAAGTGTGCGCTGTGGTGTGGTGGTGGTGTGACACCTGACAACAGTTTTGTTGGGCAAAATACATCTGTAAGGGAGCCTAGCAAGCAAGAGCAGGAATAAAAGGTGACTTACAAGCATATTGCCCCTAAACACTACGAAACTGCACAAGGAAAGCATGCTGACCAATCAGTAAGTGGAAATGATCTGGCCACAACTAGTTGTTCCCCAGCACCTCCCCAAGGGGCCAGTGAGCACACACACATTTTTATTCACTAAGGCTCACACTACTTAAGAGCACACATTTAAACTAAAACCAGTTCATACCTGCTTTAGTTTTTCCTTATGCTTTTCAACTTGGGCATTTAATTCTTCTTGCATTTTCAAACGAGCGGCTGCTAAAGCCTCTTGTCGTTTAACAACAACATCAGGCTCTAAAATATCAGAAAAATGATTATAAAGCACCTTGTAGGATATATAGTGGAAACTCATGAGTGTTCAATAATTAGAAACATAGCACTTAAGTTTTTAACAAGTAAAAATTCTACCTCCTACATATATTTTTCTACCTAAGAGAGCAGGGGGCTATCCCGTACACATTGCTCTTGACCCTGCTGAAATAGCCACTGCACTAGAAACCTGTTCTACATACGGATTTCTGGTCTCCCTCAGAGAAAGCCTGGTATAGGCCCTGTGACTGAAATGTATGTGAGCTGATGGCCACGTTAAGCTTCCCTTTTACAATGTATATGACTCCTAACACCTCATCACTAGGTTAACCAAAATTCTACAATAGTCAAGGGGAAACAAAATTTTCTAATTCATTATCAATCACTTAACCTAGACCTACACCTGAAAGAGGTCAAAGCCCTCAGGCATGTTTTCCCTGATTCTACAGAGAAGAAAAAAAGTCTAGTTAACACTACTAGAAACGAACACCCTAAACCTGTATCTACAAATTTATCTGGGCTTATAAACCAAGACTGATTATATAATCTCAGTTCTCTATCTGTTTATCTATTCAGACTATCATATTAAGCCATTGAGGGTCAACTACACAGTGGTATGCCTAATTTGAAAACAAAGAAACCAGAAACTTATATATTCACTTCACAGCCACCCCAAGTGTAAGTGATCACCATTTCCCAGTAGTGGAAAAAAATCCACTTAATTCACATCAAAATACACTTTTACAAAAGATTAAAAGTGTATGTGTACACAGAGTGTTGGTAAAGATGACTGAAACTTTAACAAAACAAACAAAATCAGATTTTCATTTTATAGAAATATGAGTATGCTGCATTTTTAACTTTTATTTTTGAGACTAGGTCTCGTTATTTTGCCCGGGGTACCATGGACTCAAGTGATCCCCAGACTCAGCCTTCCAGGTAGCTGAGATTACAGGCGCGTGCCATCACGCCCAGCTGTTTTTTGAGACTAGGTTTCAAAATGTTACCCTGGGTGGGTCTCAAATCCATGGATTCAAGGGATTCCTGGTCTTGGCCTCCCATCCTAGGTTGGGATTATAAGCACGTACCACCATGCCTGGTCTTACATTTTTAACTGTTAGGTCACTTTTTTTTTAATGACCCTAAATCTGAGTAATCTATCATTTTTCACATATGTATTTTTATTAATACACATTTTGTTTACATATTTATGTATATTTGTGTGTATAATGTATATGAATAGTTATAACATTGCAGTCCCCAGGGTTCTCTGTCCACCTTATCACCTGTGAAACTTCATCTTGATCTTCTTGTGCTTTCCCCTCTCCCTGTTGGTCTCTTCTTATTAACAAAATGACACAATAGCCTAAAGAACGTTTCACGGTACCTTTGCTCTCTCTCAGTGTTTCATAAAGAGATTTCCTACAATAGTGAAGGGCTTTATCAGTTTTGCCAAGGCCCACTTGGAATCAGATGGGCCTCTTTTGAAGTGCCTATCCCATCATCTAATGAGTCTACTCTTCACTTGTTAGGGCTCATCTTTCCAGAACTTCATTCAGAAAGATGTCTACAGCAGGTGACTGAGCTGTTCCCAAGTTAACACTATCATCTGCTTCATGAAACCCTGCCCCTTACACAAGACTTTCAAGTGTACCTTGTAGTTTGTTGTTGGAATGGCAAGCCTCCAGGACGGAAGAGTACTTCAGTGACCTCATTTTCTAAGTCTTTCCACAAAAGACAACTTGTGTGTTAGGAGCTCTGCTCTCTTATCTCAGTAACTATGTGATTCAGGTGACTGACTTTCTGTATTTAATTGTGCTGCTACTTTCAAAACACAGGTTGCATTTGCATATGTTCTCAGAAACTACAGCTCATTACTACTGCAAAGACTACCATTTCACAAGGACTGAACTGAAAGAGCCATGTGTAATTTGAAATCAGGTCAGATGAATTAAGTTGTGAAAGTCAAATGTATGTGGATATGAAGAACTCAGGGTGAATTTCTCATCACTTCCAATGGTTTCAGAGAAAATCCCAAGTTATGATGCAGACCCAAGTACAGGGACATGAAGTTTTTGTTTTACTCTATCCCATCAACAAGATATGCAGTAAATGCTTCACAGGTCATCAGGCAGGTTTCCATCCCATTAAAAATCTCTGGAAAAAGAATCTATTGCATTCATCAAAATCAATTTGAGACCAAAGAACAGGTTTCCTTCCATGCAAACTAGAATCAGATGCTTTTTACTCTTAGTAACATATGGATTTTAAACAGTTTTTAAAAAATTAACAAAACCAAACCAGGTTTAAAGTCACTGCCTTCTTTTCTGCTATCAAGTACTAACCCACTGCCGCTGCGGCCTGGTCCAGCTGCCTCTGCCTCAAGGCCCTCAGTCGGGTGGAGAGCTTCTGAAACAGCACGTAGAGAAGGATGCTGCTGAAGAGGATGTACCAGCCATAGGTGGCCAGCAGGGAGCCCACTGCAAAGAAGGACATAGTTTTCAAGCAACTCAAAATTACGCTATTTTAAATGAAATTTAGCCAAGATAATTTCGTCTTGCCCTCAAAACCTTCATCGCCTAATGAGGCAAGCGCCTGTGAAGCAGAGAAGTAAAATGGGGGAGAAATGCAACAGCTCAGGGATCCTTGAGGAAGGAACTCCCAACCGTCACAGGAGTCTGCGGGCAAGACGGGAAGACACCGCGCGCCGCGGCTGGGTTTCAGAGGATGGGAAAAAGAATTCTATTTGATTCAGACCTAGGGGCAGGACGGAAGGGGTGCCGCGGCGAGTGGACACGGCGCTGAGCGTTCGGGGTACAGGGCTGAATGGTGGGCGAGAGGTCCTGGGAGCCGTGACCGGAAGGGCTTCCTTGGCACAAAGTAAAGGAATCGCTCGAAAACGGTCCTGGAGCCGCAGGCGGCCTGGTGAGTGCGGCTCTGGGGAAGATGCCTGCGCACTGAGGTCCGGCCTCCTGGACCAGGGTGCGGCACCACCGCCCGGCGGCCGAACAGGCCGCCCCAGGCAAGGCCCAGCGCGCTGCAGCAGAGGACGACCCACCGAACATGGCAGAGCGCGGGAGAGGCGGCGGGGCGAGGACCCTGACCCCCAGGTCGCAGCCACTCACCCGTGACGTGCAGGAAGCGCAGCCCCTCCGTTTCCAGCGCAGGCCGCGCGGCCAGCTGCTCCGCTTCGGCTTCCATGGCCGCCGCGGAGCTGTCCGGCCGCGTCAGCGCAAGGCTTCTCCTTCCGGCCCGCCCCTTCGCCCGCGTGGTGCGCCCGTGGTGGCGTCACGGCCTCCAGGCCAATCGGAGCGCGAGCTCGCTCCGACGCTCCGCTGAGCGCAGCGTGGGCGTGGCCTGGCCGAGCGAGGGTCCCGGGCCCCGTAGAGGCCGGGGTGGTGGGATATCCACGCCGCTGGTCTGGGGTCGTGGGACTGACCTGGTTGTCGTCTTAGCGATGTTTACCTTTGCCCTGATTGGACATCCAGATTACGGGAGGTTAAGGGTCCCCTGGAAACCGGACTTCGCGCCCACAGCCTTATCCCGCATCTTTGTGGCAATAGGGCTCGACTGGATGGCAGCTCCCCTTCTGGTGGGAGCAGCGTGGGTCTACTCCGCAAAGGAATAGAATGCGGGCAGTTTCCTACAGCCGGTGTTACCTTTAAGGCTAGCAAAGCCCTCGCGACCCTGCTTTCCGCGTGTTATAATTTTAAAAGACAGGTCCTGCCTTAACAAGGCGAGATCAAGATGCGAATGCGCCGAGAAAGCAGCTCTGAACACCAGTCCAGAGCTCATGTATAACTCAGGAGTTAAGCTTGGTGTAGTGAAGAGGGAGCTTTGCTGTTGTTTCCAAATCTATTATCGATTAAGTCAACCTAGACTATGATGCACATGGCTAAAGAGAGGGAAAGACTGCTTTATAAAGCCTTGTTTATCAATCTATTCTGTGCCAGCTGTAAATCACTAAGATGAAAATTGTAACATTTAACAAACCTCTCTTGGCAAGTAATTTTCACAGCTGTGGCGCCAACGAATCTGTGTCACAAGACATTTTCAGTTATTTATAATAGTGGCCTATTTTCTCAGTCTGCCAGGCTTTCCTCCACCCACTTCTGCTCACCTGTTGCTATCCCTCAGGCCTATTTTAATCACTCTATTTGAAATCTGACCTTGAGATTTTTATTGAAGGCTTTGACACGAATCTAGTCGTGTCCAGAGTTGAGAATAAGTGGACAGTGAGAAAACTGTAGTGGTGACGCTGCATGGCCAACAGCTGTGAGGCAGACACCCACACACACTGATCGAAGCAGGATGTTTGGAAAACACTCAGAAAGATTATTGAGGAACTTGAGGTCATGAAGATAGCAAAGAAAAGTCCAGAAGCTCTTATTCATTTAAAAATGGACTTGAGGAGCCTGGATTTTGTCAATTAAAGTTAAGACAGCTTTTGATGAGTTTAGGAAGGAGACACTTTCTTCCCTCCTCATTCTTTTCTTTTTTTTTTTTTTTTTTTGGTGACTAAGTCTCGCTATTTTTGCCTGTGGAACCGCAGGCTCACATTGCCCAGGGTATCACAGACTCAAATTTCCAGATAGCTGGGATTACAGGCGCACCACCACACCCAGCTATTTTTTGGGGACTAGCTCTTGCTACGTGCCCCTGGCGGGACTCAAACCATCATCCCTGGCCCTGGCCGCGGTCTCCTAGGCTCAGCTTACAAGCATGCGCCACCATGCCCAGCCTTCCTTTCACTTGTAAAAGATGAACCATCACTCTTTGAACTGATTTCTCACTTGCAACACTTAGTCTTCAAATAAATGTGTATGAATAATAAGCCACTTGGATGACCAAGGTTGTCTGACCTTCTATCCTGTGGATGTTAGAAGCGCTGTACTGAGGAAGGAATTGGTTAGGACTTCTCTCTCAGGGAATTAATGCTCAGAAGATTCAGCACGTTTCAATCAATGTCTAGGAGTTTTTCTACAATAAGGTGATTAAGATTGCTGGCAGGTTAGTTACGAGTTTTAAAGACAGGTTCTGTCTTAAGGAGAGATCAAGATGAGAATGTCCCAAGAAAGCTGCAGTGAACATCTGTCTAGAACTCCTTATAGTTCAGGAGCTAAGCTTGGCATAGTTATGGAGGGAGATTTGCTCTTGTGTTTCCAAATCTATTATGAAGATGGAAATTGTAACATTTCCATCATTATTCCTGTCACTTAGAACTTTGCAATATAAAGCACAACATATGAAAATGCACTTTAAACATATACAAGAACTGCCTTAGCAATTAAAACATAACAATCTAATTTTCCTGGTCCTGAGATAGAGCTGGAGGTTCTGAGCTCAAAAGTGCTCTCTACTTTGGTTTAAATTTTTGCAGAAGCCTCACTTGACACCATAACATATGTAACAAGGTCTCATTTTGATTTGTCCCCACTGGCTTGCAGATATTAAACCTTTGGGTGCCAAAATAAACCTGTTTGGTCCACATAAGCTCAGGGGACAGGACTGAAGTCTTATTGCCAAGTGTTGCAGAAGAGTTCAGTCAGGTCAGGACTTGGAATAAACAACTCTGTAGAGGCAAAGAGCCACAGGAAAGATAAGGCAAAGATAAGTTGACTTGTTCTGTGGCCAGGGTCTCCTTGAGTCCCCACCCTGTAAGGTGGTTCATGAATGATGGAAACAGTGCCTCCTGCAGTGTGATGGGGATAACATCTCTGCTCTAAGTGTGGAAAGGAAAAACATCATTTTGGTTGTTGTCAGAAGCAAAGTGATAGGTAAGTATGCATCAAGTGAGCAACATGGAAATAGAAATGCTAGCCTTACTAGCCCCTTCTGGAAGGTATTAGAAAGGCTAAATTCTAATCCAGTCCAGGAAGAAGCAGGGTTTAAGACACGTACCTCGTCCTTCTGTTCTAACCCCACACACGTACCTCGTCCTTCTGTTCTAACCCTGTGCACAGGTTAGCAATGTTCAAACCCCAACGGTCACCTTGACGTTTGCACTGTAGATACTAAGTTATCTTCCTCTCACAATAAATTAATAGTAAGGTAGAGTATATAAACTCATGTATTATATAGCCTAAATGCTCAAAAAATTCAGATGAAGTTCAATCTTCCAAATCTGTCAAGATGAGGCAAAGACAGGAACAGAGGGGGAATTCTGGTTTGGGCCCCGAAAAGTGGGGTGCTCTTTGAGCTGGCAGGTGCAGAGCTCAGCCCACTGCAGACCCTGCTTTTGAACAAGACCCCTCAGAAGTCAATCAGCATCAATGGACATGGAAAAACACCAGCTCAGGGTCACTAAGAAAATCCAAAGACCAGGCCGGACACGGTGGTGCGTGCCGGTAAGCGACAGCCTTGGAGGCCGCGGCAGAGCCAGGAGATCTCTGTTCAAGTCCTGCTCAGGGCAACATAGCGAGACCTGGTTCCAAAAAAATAGCTGGGCATGGTGGCACACGCCTGTAATCTCAGCTACCTGGGAAGCTGAGACTGGGGATTGCCTGAGTTCGTGGTACCCTGGGCAACATGAGCCTGCGGTTCCACGGGCAAAAATAACGAGACCTACTCTCAAAAATAAAAAAAAGAAAATCCAAAGACCAGTTTCTGCTGCTGCCAGCGCTCTCCTTCCCACAGCTGTCCAAACACTTCAGCCCACTCTTGCCTTTGGGTTGCATCGTGCTCTTCAGCCCATGGTGCTTTGCGGCCATCTTTCTAGCTAGACAGCGCTCCTTCCCAAGGCAGGCACCTGGCGTGTGCCTTGCAGGGAATACCAAGGCAGCTGAGCAGCAATCACCCAAAGTTGTGTAAGGATCGATTTAGAAAAGTGCTTCCTCCATGTAGGACCACCCCAAACACCTAAAACACAACCTGAATGATGCCAGCAAATGGGAGAAGATGAATGGCAAAGGTGCTCACCCCCACCATACTTTTTAGATTGGTCAGAATGGGTGTGAGGTACATAATGGGTATGTAGTCAAGTGTGTAGGAAGTGTGAGGAAACTGCCTGAACCTTCCCCCTGCCCTGGGCTGCCAAGATACCCCTGACACATCCTAAACGCGGACACCAGCTGCTCTGCTACCTGCATACTACCCAGCCAGCCCAGTCACCAAGCCCTCGGAACATTTCAAATTAGACATTTATTGATGTGCATGTTTGCAAAGTAGAGTTAAATAAAAACATCAAAGGATGCTGATTACTGTACACCCGAGAGTTATCTAGTGAAATTTTGATTAGCTTCTACACAGAAAAAAAAAATGCGCCAGAGAAGTAAGATTCTTAAGATCATTAATTAGCAGCACCTACTCTTGTGTTGGACTAAGAACCTAAAGGACCAGGAAACAATCTAGAACCAGCACCTTCCTGCAGTTCCAAAGAAAAACCCCACTGCATACCCCCAGGACATGCAACGTGACAGCACAGTGAGTGTCCTTTATTTGACTATTTATAAAAAACTGGCATTTAGATTTCAAAATTTATATTACAAAACTACCAGCAACAGCCTTATGCATGTCAACAATGCTTATCAACTTGACTTTGCTGACACAAAAAGGCTGTCATTCCACATTCACAAAGTAGGATCTATGCTAAGTGGGCACATGACATATCCAGTAGGTACTCAGGGTACATAGCTCAGGACCCATTTGTGACTGTGTCTTCTTCCATCTCCTCTTCACCATCATCAGTGGGACCTAAAGAAAAACAAAGTTGGAGGTCATGTTGATTTCAGAGACCCCCCTGTGGTATGAGGGTCCACTCTGTAGGTACTAGGTGCCGGACTAGATACAAACACCCAACAGCCACACCTGCTCGAGGGCTTTGGAGTCCAGGTAAGTGTGTTTTTGGCAGGATTAAAAAAACATGTTCAAGTTCTAAAAGTTAGAACCACAAGTGTGTTTTGTGAAAGTCAAACCTGTTACCTCCCACTCTAACTCTTCTGGTCAAGAATCCATCTTGTGGGGCCTAGGTGCTGGCTTGGGAAGCTCCAGCCAGTTTGGCTTGTGGGGGCCATGCGTGCTCTGAGTGGCACATGTCCGCACCTGCCAGCCGACCTCTGGCTGGAGCTGCCCCCATTGCGCACCCACCAAGTACCCTCTGCCATCTAGATGGCTGGTAAAAGGGCCTTGGGGGCTGGCCCTGGAGACCCGGACCGGACCAGTGTGTGGGCAAGATAAGATCCACTTAGGGTCGGGGAAAACATAGTGGGGGAAGGGGAGGGGAGGAATACAGGGGGAGAGGTCTTGCTGTTTCACTGTCACTCCACTTAGTCCTCAGGAGAAATAAGAAAAACAAACACTGCAAACAGTGACATAGAACATGAGGGGCCAGATAAGGATCCTGTCAATACAACGGGGTAGGATGCAGGAAAAGGATCATCATAGAACATGATGGATTGGAGAGACAACCATGGTGAAGACCTATCACTGAAGAGCACCTACAAACTCGTCAGGAATGGATGAACCAAGACCCCATCTCGGGATACATCACTGAAGAAAACAAGGAGCCCATCTCCACAGCGTGGGAGAGGAGGTCCACAGAGTTGGGGAATTGGCTCCACAACATATCTGTAAAGGGAGAGAGTGGAGATGATCCACAAAGGCCACTGGTAGATGCTACCCTCACTGAGAAACCTCATTACCGAAAATGACTGGGAGCAAGGCCCCCCCAAGCCAGAAGGCAGAGCTATGGGGTGAAAAGGCAACGGATATACAGGGAGAATGGACGGGAACGGGCAGCCAGCAATGAGAAGACATTGTTAAACCTCAAAGGAGCACAGACAGGCTGCCCAATGCAAAGCTAAGACTACCATCCTTCACGCACAGAATGCCGTGTGCCAGGAACACAGTCCCTCACCTGTCAATAGACACAACCACAGAAAAGGAAGACAGACCAATGGTCTGAACATAAATCATCAAACAACGAGAGAGGAGTCTGAGTGAACGGACAGGCCATCAAGGGGGGGGGGGGAGGCTTCCCAGCAACCATTCATCTATGTAAGAAAAAAAAAAGAATAAAAAAAATAATAATTAGAAAAAAAAAGAATCCATCTTGTGTGATCAAAGCTTTTACTCTGTGATTTGTTCTTGCCACTACTATGGGCAAAGAAACTGGGGTACTCACTCCAAAACACTTGTGTACCTACTACTGGTCGGATACTGGGGATAGCGACTTTATTATCTAGTAGAACCACCACCACCAAAAGGACATTACATTTGCTCAACAGTTTATGGCAGGTACCTTGGTCAATGGATTCAGAAATCTTTGAACCTTGTGATTGTTTGAGAAAGTTACTATTTAAGTGAATTATTTCTACAGTTAGAACCGAACATGAGATTTCTAGACACAAAACTACTTAGAAAGTCACTTGGGAAGTGTACTTGAGAAGCCTGGCATGCCGAGATCTAGAAAAGGAGCAGCATAACGGTGTGCATCATCTCTCCCCACATACTTTCAGACTACATTTTAAGTGCCAGGAGACTGTAAAGACCAGGTAACCATTCTAGGAGAAGTAAACCAAGCACTTCCGTCATAATAGTCAATTTAACACTTTAAATCTCACCTCCTTCCCCCAACCTGTTACCAGAGTTCTGAAAGCTTTCGGCCTGTAGCACCTGCGTGGCCTGGTACAGGCTTACTGTCAGCACATGCTACACATTCTCTGGTGCCTCCAGCTTCACATATACAAGTCCTCTCTCAGTTCAAGTGTGCCATGTTCTCCTCTTAGCATAGTTGCTGCCTGTGCAGTGCCCTATGCTTAGAATGCCACCAACCCCCCTACCTTTGTCTAGTTTAGTTCTCAAACATGGGCTTTCTTTTCCTGCTGATTATATTTACCCATTATGTATTAGAAATTAAAATTGAGTACCTTCAAAAAAAAAAAAAAAACAACAAAAACCACTTCACTAAACAGTAAATCCACTACATATTAGAGCTTGTATTTCTATAGAAAATAAAAATTTCCAAACAAAATTATATAGAAGGCTGGCACTGTTTGGTATCTTTACCTAACAGTAATGTCGACCAAGAGCAGTTGGCTGCCTCTTGAACTGGCTTCAGCATTCCACCAGTTGCAGTACATGGTTCTGATCTTACTTACTCCATGGCAATGAAATAGTACTGGATACACCTTTTACTTAAAAAACCCCGGAGTCTGACGTCATAGTGTTTTTTTTATCAATAACTTCATCTCCAAAGGAGAATTTAATGAGATTTCATGCACATAATTTAGAGGGCAAAGAGGCATTATTTAAACATTCTCTGTGTATAGCATCTAAACTGTTTTGGAGTTTCTCTGCATTTAACCTCCATTTGGAAGTGCAAAGACAGAATACGTTTCCTGACCTGATCTGCGTTCTCTGCCAGGTATCTGACCGGACTGTAGCAAGCCCTTCAGCCGCTCCACTTCCGCCAGGGTAGATGCATTTGCTATAGCATTCTAGAGGAAAGAAGACAACGAAGGGACAAGTTCATCTAAGTGTCATTCTCTCAGAAAACAGCTACAGAAATGAAGTTTTTTCAAGCTGGGACATTAATTTTATTATTATTTTTATCTTGGGGAAGAATATTATTAGCACATTAAAATCAACCCAGAAATCAAGCATTGAATTTAAAGAAATATAGACCCCCCCTTATAAAAAAAGATCAAATAATCACCTCACATGTCCAAAATTTTGGTTAACAGAAACAGATATTTGAAGCATATTGCTGGCTAATTTAGGAAGTGATATTATAAAATGGGACTTTCACTGATGATCAATCAGGATCTTTCAGACAGCTAATCTTTGAAAGTAACCATTCAGGCAAGCACCGAGCCAGCATAAAAAACTAGCCATTCAAATAAATACACCCTGAGAAAAATGAGGAGGGTCTGAACTATTTCTACTTCGACTGTAGCATGTAACAAATGCAATTCAAAGTCTGGTCAAACAGTAACTTTAAGCTCATCTTTCCTTGCACAGAAACATGCTGTTTCTGTGGTCTAACAACTGCAAAGGGATATACTTGCAATCTTTAGAACATTTACATATCTTTGTGTCCTTTGCCCACCTAGATCTCTCTAGTCTAGAAATCTTAACACACCATTACCTTGATTGCTTCTACATCCCCTGGAGATGGTCCACCTTTCTTTTTGTCAGTTGGCAAACCAGCACCTGGATTGAAACTGGAAAGGGGAGGGAAGAACATAACTGTGAATCCAGACCAACAGAAGTTGCTTCTCTTTACTTTCAAAAACCTTTGAAAGTAACTCAACCAGTGTAGTATCTTATCTTTGTTAACAAACTGATACAAGAAACTCTCTCCTTCAGAAACACCACCCAATTCATCTTCCTATAGAGGAATTAGGATATACGATATTCATTTAGCCTGAATACCGAAGTATTTATTATCCTGGGAGAAATCTCATGTGAAGTGTGGGTCACTGATGATCATGACCATTACCACACAAATGTAACACTTGTATTAGTCACAAGTGTTTTGTTAAATTTTGTAGGTGGCAAACTGCCAGACAGTGTTTCTGAAGGTGAAGTAGAGTGAAGTTGGATATCCGTATCTTACGTTTTGCTTCTCCTGGCAATATCCTTTGCAAGTTGTGCACCCCGTTTGCCCTTGAACATTTTCTCTGCTTCCTGACGCTCCTACAGCGACACCACACACAGAGTTAATGGAAATAGGAATACACATGCACTTAGATGCATTCCTCAGAAAACACGGAAGGAAATTCTCCTAAATATTCTGCGCTGGTAATACCAAAAAGCCAAATCCAAATTAAATGGAGACAGTGGCCTTGCCTTTTCTGGTGAGCTCCCTGAAGAAAAGTCTCCTCTCCTAGCTTCAAGGAGGGGTTCCCCAAGGAACTAAGAAGGTTAGAAGGTTTAAAAGAAAAACAGGGGACAAAAGATGCTCCCAGTTCAGGGGAAAACCACCCTGGCAATCAGAGTTGCTGAGAAATGGGCTCGCTAAAGCTCCCTCAGGGGAGGTGTCTGCGCAGTGCAGTGGCCAGTGCTCACTGCCATGGCGCTGGGACAGCACTGCCTGTGAGTGACAGCACTAGCGAGAGCTTGAGCTCAGCGTCATCGCAAACTCTGCTGTGAAAAAAAAGCTACTGTTTTCTTTCACGAGTGTTTATTACAAACAGTAAACCTAAGTAGCAATTTAAAAAAATCAATCACAAAAGTATAAAGACAAACACAACTCTATACAATGACTCATAACCCACAGAATAATACTTACTTTTAGTTTCACCTTTTGGAAATCCAGCACTCTGACTTGTGGAACTTTATAAATTACATATAGTCTATAATGCTTCTTATTTGTTACAGGATTTCTTAGAATACTACAAGAAAAGGAAGACAATCCAATCATTGCAAAGCATTCAAGAGGTCTATGCAAATATAAGAAATCTGTAAATCAAGGAAAAGATCTTTTTCTGTACATTTCAACATCATAACAAGCTAAGTAACATCAAAGAAATTTTAGCAGAGCATTGGACACAAAGGAAAATTCTATTTTTTAAATCCACCCACCCACCCATCCATTTATTTTTAGAGACTAGGTCTTGCTATATTACCAAGAGTTGTCTCAAACCCACAGCCTCAAGTGATTCAAAGCTTCGGCCTCCTAGGTAGCTGGTATTACAGGTGCGTGCCACCATGCCCGGTGTTCAAAGGAAAATTTTAAACTGCCTAAAAGGCATATCTTACTAAGCACTGCTGGTGTTCAAAGGAAAATTTTAAATTGCCTAAAAGGGTTATCTTACTAAGTACTTGCTTTAAAGTCAACTAGGGTAAAGATGTTATTTTAAATGACTTCACTGTCACCACAATTAATTTCCATACCTTAAATAAGTCAGTGATTTGAGAGCTGCCAAAGGGTCCAGATCACCCTGTAAAATAATGACCACAGGAAAGAACATGATCACCACAGATTGTTCTGGTTGTTTGAAATGGTGGGTACTTTTGAGGCACGGGCTCATCTCTTTTTTTTTTTTGAGACTAGGTCTTGCTATTTTTGCCCGTGGAACCACAGGCTCACATTGCCTAGGGTACCACAAACTCAAGAAATCCCCAGCCTCAGTTTCCCAGGTAGCTGGGATGACAGGCGCGCGCCACCACACCCAGATACTTTTTTTGGAATTAGGTCTCGCTACAGGCCCCAGGCGGGACTCAACCGCAATCCCTGGCCCTGATCACTTCATAGACTGAAGCTTATAGGCATGAGCCACCGTGCCCAGCCCAGGCTCATCTCTTAACTTATTTTTTGAACTGCTCCCAACCTGGTACAATACACTTATCACAGATAATCCATCTCTACTGAGTGAACTGGTAAATAAATTTGAGTTTTATATACTTAAAATCTTGGTCTTCAAGTTTCTATTTCAACAACCAAAGAGAAACACCCCTCTCCCCTGCTGCCAAAACTGATATTCTATAGTGAGGAAAAGGAATTTGTGATGCATATGATTGAAAAGGCCCAGATCCTGAACTAAAAAAAAAAGACAATAAGAGATAATTTTCTGTGGGTTTTTGTTCACTTTCCAAATTTTCTGAAAGAAACAGTAGTTCCTTAAACTCTCTCCCCAAATACATTTTGCCCCCTGTTCAACTTACCAGTTCCACAAGACTATTGTTGGTCAGAATGAGTTCTGTCAGACAGGGCAGAGCCTGGTCAAGTCCCTCACCTATACGGCTAAGACAAAAATAGGAGGACTTTGAGTAAAAGTTAAATTGAGCAAGCTACCGATTTTATCTAGGCCCTTTTCAGCATATTTCAAAGTTGGAAGAACATTAGAGATCTTTCCAACACCACATCACCCTTCCAATACTGCATAACACAGGGAAAATGAGACACCAAGAGGAAACTCTGGTCACAGGTCTAATAACAGACGGGGGTGATTTCTGGTCCCAAGTGTCCTGAACGCTGCCCAGGACTCTTTCTAGGACCAGGCTGTCTAAGGACACCTAAGAGAACTTCCTTTGTAGAACAAAGTGCTAGCTCAATGTATGCTGTATATGCAGGTAAGACACAAACAGGAGTGGTTCTGCAATTGCAGAAGCAATACACTTCTACCAGAAGGGGAATGGCTACCTTCTGAGAAATAACTATTAAAATAAACTCACGACCTGGTACTACCTAGTGTTTCTTAAAGACATTCTCTACAGAATCTCAGTATCTTTTCCTCAGTAAAACTGACAAAGTGATGATAAAGGGTCAATGGTTTCAGTTAATATTCTAAACATCAGTTGTAGTTAAACAAATGCAGAGGATAGGAGATCAAGAGAAGCTCAGTCAAAAATAGAATTGAACATTATATACCTTTTAATAATTGTAACTTTTAGTGTCAGAATACATAAAAGCATCACAGTTTTAGTTCACAAATATACAGATATATACAAAACCAATGTCTGGATCACTATGAGAAAAGTAAAGCTTATATTTCTCTTTTGAGGAAAAACAACATTAAGCTGGTCATGTGTAGCGATTAGAGGAAACACTGAAATGTTTACTTTCTAGTAGAAAGTAAATTTTACTTTCCACTAGCAGACACTCACCATATTCGATTGTTGTTCACTAGCAACGTCTTCAGTCTTCTCAACAAAGGAAAACCATCCAGCTTCCTTATTTCATTATCAGAAAAGTCAATAGCATCAAACTGGTCTAAAGTAGCACCTAAATTTTCAATTACGGGAATTTTATACCCTGTATAATAGAGGGAAAAGACCACACAAGTAAATGGAATGTTATGATATGGCACCTTAAAGAGAACGTTAATGGTACTGCAAGGTAATTTGACTCTAATTAATTCAGGAAGTATTTGTCTAAGACCTAAGCCTCCCCAAATACATGTTGTCAGAAGCATCTGGTCTAGCAGGGGACATTAAAAAAGATGATGATGACAAGGGCAATGATGAACACTGCCTACTGGTAATGACTGTAACTAACATTTATAAGAATATTTACAAGGCACCTCACACCTTTCTAAGTGAGAGTCCAGAGCTAGTTAAGTGCCTTCACAGGAACTTATACACGGCTTCCTGTTAGTGTCCAAGCCCTCTTCATAGGTTGTGGACAACAGCTCTCAACCTGTTTTGCACCCCCACAGTCCAGACTCATAGAACTCATCAGGACATCCTTACAATTACGCGGCAGCTTCTCCTTTCATCACTTCCCCCAGTTCCAATTTACAGTTGAAGGTTTATGGTTTATACACAGGGATACAATTTACTCAAACAATGATTTGTCTAACAGGAGTATACAAATGTGCTAGGCACTAGGAGAAGAAAGGAATCCGAATAAGATGAACATGCACAATTCAGAGCTGCCAGGGCTACATGCAAGTACTGTCTCCAAGGAAATATCCTCCACACTGGAGTCCCTTCTGACTTAAGCACACAGCAGAGAGCAACCTGTGCCAAGAATCATAGTCAGGTTTTTTTGTTGTTGAACGGAACCTTTCTCTAGATTATTCAACAAAATAAAAGCACTTAACTTTCCTAAGAATCTAAGCAGACTGCAGAGCCCGCAGAAGGCTGTTTTTCAGACTCTGTGTCCTTAGAAAAGCAACCTCAGATCGCGACTCTCTAATATTATTCCCAGAGAAGGTGCTCATCACATACTTCTGAAGGGTCCATCTCTTGGAGTGTCAATCGCACTGCTGGAGTCTGCTTCTTAACAAACCACACTAAGACTAAAACAGCTACAGGTATCTGAAAAGCTCAGAGAGCTCCCACCAAGTAGGGCACCTGGACCAACAATCCACTCTGCCAAATGTTTTTTTCCCAGACTAGGTCTCGCTATTTTTGCCTGTGGAACCGCAGGCTCACATTGCCCGGGGTACCACAGACTAAAGCAATCCCCAGCCTCAGCTTCCCAGGTAGCTGGGAATACAGGTGCACGCCACCATGCCCAGCTATTTTCTGGGACTAGGTCTTGCTGTGTTGCCCTGAGCGGGACTTGAACCACGATCCCTAGCCCCAGCCGCTTTATGAACTGAAGCTTACAGGCAAGAGTCACCGTGCCCGGTTCCAAATGTTTGCTTTTGCTTTTTTTTTTTTTGAGACCAGGTCTCGCTATGTTGCCTGGAGTACTCCAGAATCAAGAGATCCCCAGCCTCAGCCTCCCAGGTAGCTGGGATTACAGGTGCGCGCCACCACACCCAAATATTTTTTTTGAGAGTAGGTCTCACTATGTTGCCCCGGGCGGGTCTCGAACGCGCGGACTCATGCGATTCCCCTTCTCTGCCTCCCGTCCCAGGCTGGGATTAAAGACGCGCGCCACGGCGCCCGGCCCTCTTCCAAATGTTCGGATAAGAGAAAATGTTAAACAAAACGAAGCGCGAAATACTGGGGCCAGCAGTCGCTTGTGTTTCTGAACTTCGCTACCCTCCTTACAGATTATCCGTGGCCACGACGTCTCCCATCCACTGTCACAGCAGTAACTGGACGCAGTTACTGAGAAGCAACTACGCCCTGCACCGAAGTCACAACCGTCAGTGACTCTGGCTTCGCGGACCTCAGTCTAGACTGTGGAGCACAAGAAGCCGGGCCTAACGGGCCTAACGGGCCCAGGGGATGGGTCGGGGAGCAAGCACGCCAGCCTCGGGAGCCTGGGCAGAAGCCGGGTGAGAGCAGCCGCACAGTAGCCTCAGGGAGCGGCCACAACGGCGAGTCTTGGCAGGAGCGGTGCTGGCGCGGCCGGTAGCCGGCCTCGCACGCGCCGGCAGGCCTGCTGGCCACACATCCGGCCTCGGCGCACGCGGCAGGGCGCCGACCACGGGGCAACGCGCTGAGGCCCGCGGCCCACGCGCCCGCCCGCCCCCCTGCACTCACCGCGGAGGTCCAGCTCGCGGTCCCGCACGGCGTTGGTGTACTGCGCCGCCTGCTCAATCAGCTCCGCCGTGAGCTTCACCATCCTGTCGCCTCCCGGTACCGCGGCGCGCCCACTGCCTCCCGCCTTCTAGCCGTCCCGGCGTGCCCCGCGCCTGGCCGTAGGCAGCACTAGTCGCAGCCGGCGCATGCGCGCGCCGCTCGGTGTCCAGACAGAAGCAATCGAAGAGCCACGCTCGTTGGTCCTCATGTTCAGGGCTGGACGCCTCTGGTTCTGGTTTCTTTTGAGGACCGTGTCTGGAACTGTGGACTCGCCCCGGGATTTGTGTTCTTAAGTTAAGCAAAAGCAGAAAGCACCGAAGTAGAGCTCCCTCATACATCCGTGCACTTTGATGTAAAGAGAAGCGTGACTGGCCGGGCACGGTGGCTCGTGCTTGTAAGCTTCAGCTTATGAAGCGGCTGGGGCTAGGGATCGCGGTTCGAGTCCCGCTGGGGGCACGTAGCGAGCCCTAGTTCCAAAAAAATAGCTGGGCGTGGTGGCGTGCGCCTGTCATCCCAGCTACCTGGGAAGCTGAGGCTGGGAACTGCTTGAGTCTGTGGTACCCCGGACAACGAGAGCCTGTGGTTCCACGGGCTAAAATAGCGAGACCTAGTCTCAAAAAAAAAAAAAAAAAAAAGGAGAGAAGCATCACTACTCATTCCACCTATGAGGGGCGGGCACCCGTGGGGACTAGTAAAGAGTCCCCGACTTAAGGTTCCCGAATCTGTCCCGGGCTTTGACTCCGGGCTACAGATTGAAAACCCAAGCCGAGATTCCCTTCTCCAGATAGCCTGCTGAGAACACCCTGCAGGATTTACGACACGGGGCAACCTGGTGTGTGCTTAGGTCTGTGGTCTCTGGACAATAAATATAAAACACTCTGGACTCTTAAATGTTTATATTGAAGCATGACATGCAGACAAGTGCGTGAACCGGAAGTCTGCGACTTGATGAATGACCATAGAGTGAGCATACGTGTATAGCTGCCTGAAACTGGGGATTATTATTATTCAGTATTATTCAATATGGACAGTATTGAAACCGGGACCCCAATATGGGCAGTATTGAAATTTAGGCACTGATGCCATTAGCTGTGTCTGAAAAACCCAGAGAGGTAAAAGAGTCCTAAACAGGAAGGGTACTTTTACTTTCTTGCAAACCCCGGTGAGGAAGAGCAAGTTTATCACCTAGAGGGTGTGTAGAGGGAAATTGGAGCTTTTGGCTTTTAGGAGAAAAAAAAAAGGATAAAAAGGAAAGGAGCAGAGACTAAAAAGACAGACTTTTGGGGAGACTGGAGAGATGAGAATGACAGTGACCAGGCTGGGCAGAAGCCCCCTGGAAGAGTGAGCTGGTGGTGGCAAGGAGCCATGGTGACTGGTAGAAGAGTGGCTGGTGTGGAGAGTGTGGCACCGTAGCAATATGGCATAGTGAGCTGGTACCTGGAGATGACCAGGGATTTGGAAAGCTGATTTGTGCATCAGCAATTGTGGGAAAAATTTGAAGAGCCTTGGAGTAGCGGAACAGATTGGAACATGGGAGAAGAAGCAAAGAGAAGATGCTGTAGAAAGACTGAACTTTGCATTGCTTAGATTTGGAGGGGCAAAATGGCACCATCTTGGACATGTGTTTTGGGGACCTTTGGGACTAAAAATGGTGGCTGGGGTAAGATAACTGGCCACTTGTGGCTTTAAGGACTTTTTGTTTTCCCTTTTGAGTTTCTTTGTTAATAAACCCTGTTGTTAAACTGCATTTGAGCGGCAACTGTTATGTGTGGGTCATAAGAACCTGAGGGAACCTGGGTGGCAAGAACTGCATTTTAAATGTGGCTTGTTGGTTGCAGGCTTCTGCCCCCATTTTGATGCGATTTCATGCTAATGGAGTCAAAAACAACAACAACAAAACGAAAACGAAAACAGCCCACTATTCTGAAAACCTTCCTCTCCAAAGAAGATCACTAACCCCAACTCCATAGATTATTTTCACCTGCTTTGATACAAATAGACTCATGTATACTTTTGCATCTAGTTTGCTCACTGGAATATGTCTGGAATTCATCCAGATTTGTTTACTTTCACGGCTGTACAGGATTCCAGTGTGTCTCTAATATCATAGTTTATCCATTCTGCTGTTGCTGGACATAGGGTTGTTTTCATTTAGGGGTAATCTGAATAACGCCACTATGACTGTTCTTATGCAGGGATCTGATGTATGAGCTAGGATAGATGGCATGATATCATCAGTGCCATCTATCCTATGAAGATGATGAAATAATTTACATACTCCAACTGCTCGCAGGGTTTCCATGGCTTCTAATCTCAGCCTCACTAACATCATCAGTCTTGATAGTTTTAGTGATTCTGCTGTTAGGTAGTCCTACTGCATTGCAGCTTTGATTTACTTTTCTATAGTAACAAGGTGAGACCTCATTGTATATTTTGTCCACCCAGTATGTTATGTGGTGGGATTCCTCAACGTCCTAATTTTTTTTATTGGGTTGCCTACCTGTTACTGATTGGTGGTATTATTTTATAGGATACTGTGGCTAGGAACACACTCTGGTTTGCTTTTTCAGGTGTTCAAAGCTACCGAGACTGGGCATGGTGGTGCACTGCCTGTAAGCGGCAGCCTAGGAAGCTGTGGCTGGGGCCAGGGATTGCAGTTCAAGTCCTGCTGGGGCAACATAGTGAGAACTAGTTCCAAAAAAATAGCTGGGCATGGTGGCACGCACCTGTAATCCCAGCTACCTGAGAAGCTGAGGCTGGGGATTGCTTGAGTCTGTGGTACCAGGGTTAACTTGAGCCTGCAGTTCCATGGGCAAAAATAGTGAGACCTAGTCTTTAAAAACAAACAAACAAACAAACAAAAACAAACGAAGACCTAGTCTCAAATAAATAAATAAAAATAAAAGCTACCAACATGCCAAAGATCTTGTTACTGACTTCCAGTGGGGGTGGGCTTACACTTTGCCCAGTGGAAGATCGGCTGCTGGATATCACCGGAGACAATTCAGTGAATCTGGAATAGCAGACTAGAAAATTTATTTATTGATCATGAGTTGGAGAAAGGAGAGCTCCTAAAGTCACCTTTTCCTGAGAAATGATATAATTTCTTTTATAGAGAAAAGACTTTTTAAGTCCTTTGTTTCTAAGGACTTAAGGTAAGTTTCAGTGTGCTTTGGGAGAAAGGGCTGGGCATATTTGGTTCATCTAGCAACATACTCTGTGTTTCTTTGGCTGTTGATTCAGTTAGGTTCAGTATCAAGTCCTGGGATCCACCATTTTCTTTGACATGCTAATGACCACCGTGGTTTTCCTTAAGTTGGAAGTTAAATTGAAAGACCCGATATGAAAACCCTTGGGAGATGTTACCTATTTATTTTTAGAGAGCAGGTTTTGATATGTTGCCCGGGGTAGTTTCGAACCCGCCAACTCAAGCGATCCCTGTCCTCTTGCCTCCCAGCGCTTGGACCTTGAGAGCTTGTTTGGAGGTTCTAGGAGGGGAGCGCACCTACTCGTATACCCTGGCTCGACCAAAGAACTGTTAGTCTCTATTTGGGGAAGGCCGTCCTCTTCGACCTAACGCGCAGCTTCGGGAGGGACGCACATGGAGCGGTGAGGGAGGAAGGGGACACCAGTCTAGCCAGCCAGATCAGCCGAATCAACCCTGGCGATCAATGGGGTGATACGTTGCAGCCAGATCGCCCTCACATTCAAGCCTCCCAGCGCTTGGATTACAGACCCGTGCCACTACGCCTGGCGGGGACTGTTATTTTTTAAGAGCATACCCTGTGGGGGCCCGATGAGGTGCTGGAGGCTTATACAATTCTCGGTGGCCCTGCACACTCCATCCTATTGACTGAGAGTTCACTGAAGTCTAAGTTTCAATAGTCTTAATTAAGAGAAGTTTCAGGCCGGGCACGGTGGCTCGTGCCTGTAAGCTTCAGCCTATAAAGCGGCTGGGGTTAGGGGTCGCAGTTCGAGTACCGCCTGGGGCCCGTAGTAAGACCTAGTTCCAAAAAAACAGCTGGGCGTGGTGGCGCGCACCTATAATCCCAGCTACTTGGGAAGCTGAGGCTGGGGATTGCTTGAGTCTGGGGTACCCCAGGTAATGAGAGCCTGCAGTTCCACGGGCAAAAA